>LR750026.1:657636-674222 GCA_902729485.2 Mus minutoides | reverse complement strand
CACACACACACACACACACTTTTTATAGATGCAAAGTCAGAATAGGTTCATAAACTTCCAAGCTTCACTGTGACCAAAGCCTTGCTGTCATTGTGTTCTCTTAAAAAGAGCTTCATTTTTTTAGACTGTGGAAGAAAAAGATTGCCTTCCCTCAAGGCCAGTAGCTGTTGCATAATATTTTCCTTTAGCAAATCTGAAATATAGTGGGAAAGAATTTCATAATTTCCTTTCGGTTGTCTGTATGTGGAAATGCATTGCAACTACTGAAATGCGATCTATTAATAGGCAAATCAGTTCAATAAATATAATAAGGTTCACATTTTTCTTGTGACTCCAAGATTTAATGTCAGTGCTAAAATGAAGGAAGCTGACTATTCTACATTATACTTTCAATTAAGGGAATCATTAATTATTGATTTGGATATGTGTGTGTGAAACCTACGTGATGTACCCATGGTAGTCCTGGGAAACATGACCTCTGGATATTGCTAAACTTGTACAAAACTTCTAAATAAAACATTCCTATCTCTGTTATGTTTGCCAAAATTATGAATCACAGTGGGCTGTTGTCGGTACTAGCAGCCAGTGACGTGTGTGTGTGTTCTTTTTGCTTTCCTCAACGTTAGAGAGCGTGGCTGGAGTCATTATCACACAAACGAAACTCTTGGATCTTTGTGGTACATAGCACAGTTTATGCCTTATGGCTTTCTCAGGAAGGCTGTTGTAGACACTAATCTCTGACTCAGCTCAAACTTGTTGGACCATGAATTAAATATACATGCTCCCCCTTCTTCCCTTCTCCTTTTGACCTTTCCCATATACCTTTGCCCACGTGGCATGCCAATGTGGGACTGGCAAGATGACTTATGGAAACATTGGCAGATGTGCTAAAATGCATTTAAGCTTTGAGGTACATCACCACCTCTCCTGCCCACACAAGATTTCATTTGTACCTGTTCATATTAATTGGGCATGGGAATGCTTACTGAAATATTAAACCACTTTATAAAAGTTAAACTCTACATACTTATTGTAGAAATGTTTTAAGATACAAAAAAACCCTTAAAGAAGAAAATTAAATTAAAAAACAAAAACAGAGCTGTGCTTTATTCTATGGCCTAAACATGGGCATTAACATTTCTCTTTTAACAACAACAACAACAACAACAACAACAACAACAACAACAAAAGAACAATTTCATTTACTTACTATTTTTTTTTTTTTTTTTTTGCTTTGTAGGACAGGGTCTTTCTCTGGAGTCAATGTTGGTCTTATAACTAATGACAGAATTTTGTCTCAGCCTCTATAATAGATCAAGGGTTTAAGCTATTAGAGATGGCTCCACATAGATAATTTTTGTATCCTGCTTTTTTCATCTCATATATTGACAAGTTTATACTAGACTACAAATTAAAATCTAGACCCGTTGGCAGATGCCTGCATTCTCAGCACTTGGGGGCTGGAGGCAGGAGGAACAAGAGCTCAGTGCCAGCTTTGGCTATGTAGCAGGTTTGATGTAGCCTCAGCTACATGAGACCCTGCTTCAACTAACAACAACAAACCCAAACTAAATTGGAAAGCTTCATTGTTTCAAAACTGTAAAATGCTGCATAAATGAGAAGTCCGTGTTCTACTGTTGCTCCTCAGTCTCCCTTCAGCAGCCTGACAAAGGCTGAGGCGCTGCCAAGGGAAACTGAAGAACTCTGTCCTTGACTGGCTTCAGGGCATCATGATTCCTCAGCGTCTTGTTTGTTGAGTGGAGAGAGATTTCTAGTTACTCTTAGATTAAGAGGCTCATGGAGCACTTACTATGGGGTAATGGTAGTCCTGAGCTTGGACTATAAAAATGTCACGTTCAAAGTTCTGCAGGGAGGGAAATACAGGGATATGAAGCCTTTTCCCAGCATTGCAAGAAGCCTGGGCTTTGTTCATAGATCCTCTGGGGGAGAAGCTGAGACCATTTTGTGGAATCTTTGTAAACTAATTAGAGAACTTTTGTAGCCGTTTGCAAGATTAAGGAGTTAGTAAATTACTGAAAAGGCTCCATTCAAGGGATTTGGGGCTAGAAACAAAACATTTGAGGAATTCTAAAGTAAAAAAGGACAGTAGAATACAATTTTTATGCAATTTACCTGAAATACCAAGTAAATTCTTTATTTTCCACACCATAAAAGCAGCAGGGTAATGGTCTGAGAAAGAGATGCTTTTTCGATTCTCCATGATGATACAGACATGAATGTCAACAAAGAAACAGTTGGCCCAGTGGGATCCCACACACAACAGTTGTCTGGTACCATACTCCATGCTGGCAACGGGGCATTCCCTTGCATCCTATATTTAAACTTGGAACCTGTTAGGAAATACCCTGGCAGGGCTTTGGAATCAGTGTCACAGCTGTTAATTTCCATAACTTGTTTTAGTTACTAGGCACTGCTGCGAGCTAGAGAGAAGAGGACCATATGGATGACAGTTAGAGACTTTCAGAGGGATTTCACATGGCAGGCCACTTGGACAGAGTTATACACAGTTTACTCCTTCACTCTGGAGCTATAAGCATGGCCATACACAGACAGCATGAAACACCGCACTCTTCACTGGCAGTTTGCCAGCTCTCAACAGAGCTCTCATTCTATGGCAGGGACTTCCTATTTTCTCAGTACAGAGACCCAGTACTGAACAAGGCAAGTCTTGCTCTCTTCAGTATAGATAATGAAGAACCAACTTCCTCATTTTTCTATTAGACTTAAGAATTGTAAGTGGAAAAGATATGAGTCCTAGTGTGGTGATCTAGCAGAGGAGAATACCAGTCAATCTAGAGGTAAATAAAAAGAAAACCATTGGAATATGATAACTGCAATGCAAAAATTTAAGCCAGGTATAGGGAGTAACAACTGGCCATTTTATATTGGCAGTTAGGTCGATCATTTTTTTTTTTTTCTGAATTTGTGTGTGTTCCTACATATGTGCAGGTATTCATGGGGGTCAGAAGAGGGTGTCACACACCTTTGAAAACTGAACTTGGGTCCTTTGGAAGATCAGGAAGTGCTCTTGACTGCTGAGCCACATATCTAGACCTGGGGAGGTTTTTGTAAGGAGGTGGAATGTAAACTGAAAGCTAAATTCCTGGGAGGATATACCTGTGGTGAAGTAGCAGAGCAAGCCATCAGCTTATAGTTGTAAGCAGCATTCAGGGCTATTGCCCAATTTATCTTACTGTTGGGGAACTGAAGAAGGTGGGGTTGCTTGGTTACTATCAAGGGAACTGTGTAAATGGCCTCAGGGGAAAGCAAGTGTAGGGTAATCCAAAGCTTTATAGGTTGAGTAAATGTTTATTCCAAATGTGAGTCTACTGTGGAACGTGGAACACATTTAATTCATCTGCCCTATGTTTGCTGAGTGCCAGGTCTTATGCATAATTTAAAAATACACAGATGTATCAGACATTTTATCTTAAAAGAGGTTCTAGTCTAAAGGGTGACTCTTTTTTGCATCTTTTTCTAATCTGGACAATGGGAATACTCTGGACAATTGCCAATCATTTGGATCTCTGCAGCTTCTTAACAGACTGAAGCTCTATCGTCATCACTGCTATGGGTCTCCGTTTGGTGGTGTACAGGCTTTCAAAGTAAATAAAACATAAGACTACAATTATTTAGTATTTTACATACCTATGTTAGTATACATAGAATGTAGTAAACAAACATGTAAGCTCTTTAGAACTTATAAACCCTGTCATATCTGAAAGAGTGCTAGGCATGTAGCTTAGCCATTTTGGCTTCAAAAATTCAAGGCTAGATAGAGCACTTGATGACAGACCAAATAAACGATTCCATCTTAGTCTATTTTACTGACTGAGTTTCCTGTGGTTACCTGAAGGAGTATAGGAGAGGGATTCCTTATAGGAGGGTAGGTAAGGTTTCCTGCAAGAGCATTGATGTCTTATAGGCAAGTTGTATCCTGAACATACACCCAAACACCACTGAACAACAACAGTCCACCTGAGCATCCCTGGAGCTCCCTGTAAAACCTGTAGGCAAATTGGCACATAGAAAAATCTCTGCCTAATTTAGTTATTACTGTTTATATAACCTTGGGGAGACTTGTGAATCTTATTTCAGGAGGTTTTTTGTGACTATACAGTTTTGTTTACTTCCTAGTCCTATTGTGCCTTTATCCAGGAGTAAATGTTTCAATTCAGGGAACATGTCTGTACAATACTATTTTTTTAAAGATTTATTTATTATTATAAGTACACAGCAGTTGTTTTCAGACACACCAGAAGAGGGTGTCATATCTCATAACAGATGGTTATGAGCCACCATGTGGTTGCTGAGATTTGAATTCAGAACCTTCGGAAGAGCAGTCAGTGCTCTTAACTGCTGAGCCTTCTCTCCAGCCCTCTATAAAACTATCAAATGTAAAATAGACCCAGAGTTTTCCAAAAGTTCCTCATCCATCTTTACCAGTAACCACAGGCAATCATGGATCAGTTGTCTCTTCCATTAATTTTGACTTTTATAGAACATTATGTAAATCATGCATGTGACTAATGTAGAATCTGTCTTCTTTCACTTATAACACTGTATTTGCCATGTTCTTTTAGGTACTTTGTTTCTTCATAACACTGAGTGATATTTTAGACTCAGATATGGCTCAGAGATACCACATAGTTTCTCTATTTTTTTGCAAGTTGAAAGGAAGATCTGAGAATTTTCCAGCTTTGTTGATTGTGAATAAAGCCATTATCAACATTCATGTACGGTTGTGAATGTTTTACACAGAAAATGTTTAGCAATAAGCATCCAAGAGTGGGAATCCTATACCCGATGGTAAGTGTATGTTATGAATGTGTCCAAACTAGACACATTCTGTTTTCCAAACTAGATGACTTATATTTTTACCAGCAGTATATATATGTTCTGGTTTATTAAATTCCTAGTGGTTCCTGGTATTGTTCTTTTTATTTCTTTATTTTTTACCCTTTAGAAGCTGTGTAGTATTATCTTTTTCTTATTTGTATTTGCATAGCCCTAGTGACCTATGATGCAACTTTCCACACGTGCTTATTTGGTATCTGTGGACTTGGTGAAATATCTGTTTACATATTTTTGTTATTTTAAAAAAACTGGGTTGCTATTTTGCATTGAGATTTCTTTACATAATCTAGATGGAAATTCTTTATTAGATAAACTCAGTGTGGTTTTCATAGTGTCTTTCAAACAAGCAGAACATTATAATTATGGTAAAATCTAATTTGTCAGTTTAGTTTTGTGGGATACACTTTTCAATTATAGCTAGAGAATGTTTAAAACACTATTTTTAAAGCTTCAGACAACACTTCATTTTTCATGTTTTTTCTTTTCCTGATATAGGATCTCATGAAGTCTTGTTTGTCCTTAAACTTGCCATGTTGTCAAGGTTATCCTCCTGCCTCCACTTTGAAGGCACTGAAATTTCAGTCATGCATCATCACATCTGGCTTAAAAATTTTGTGTGAACATCATTTTGTGGGTCACTGGCTTGTTTAGAGCATTATGGAGGTAGCTCAACTGTTCTGTGCTGTATGTGGACTTAGCTGAAATGGCTTAAATGTCTGAGATCTGGCTGACACAACTGCTGGGATCCTATGTTTAGGCCTCAGTGTCTTTGCTAGGTAGGGTCCCAAGTTCTCTTCCACATACTATCTTCTTATAGTTTTTTTGGACTTTCTCATAGCAAAATATCTCAGACTAGTTAAGGCTCCCATCAATGTCCAATTTTTTTTAATGTCAAATACTTGTTTTTTTGACTCTTTTTTTATTAGGTATTTTCTTCATTTACATTTCAAATGCTATCCCCAAAGCCCCCTATACCCACCTACCACCCTGCTTCCCAACCCACCCACTCCTGCTTCCTGGCCCTGGCATTACCTTGTACTGGGGCACATGATCTTTGCAATACCAAGGGCCTCTCCTCTCATTGATGGCTGACTAGGCTATCCTCTGCTACATACGCAGCTAGAGACACAGCTCTGGGGGGTACTGGTTAGTTCATATTGTTGTTCCCCCTATAGGGTTGCAGACCCTTTTAGAGCTCCTTGGGTATTTTCTCTAGCTCCTTCACAATGTCCAATTTTTAAGTAACATTTTATGTGATAGTCAGTGCTCCTCGATATAGATATTTTTAGTGTATTCTTTTAAATAATTATGGCTGAAAATGTAAATAACCAATGACATATGAAATACTAAATCACTCTATATCCTATGTGGTGGTTTAAAAAGTGTGACCACCTCTACTCAATCTGGAGTTGACTGTGTTAAACTAATACTAGTTTTTGCTGGCCTCAAAAATCAATCACAGTTCTTTCACCTCAGCCTCCTGAGTGCTGAGAATACAAGCCAGTGCCACAGCACACAGCTTTATTGTATTTTTAAATCATGCAAAGGAGATTGTTAACTAAGACTCTAAGAGCAAATTCAGGTGGCACAGGAAACAGGCGGTACAGTACAGAAGTGAAGGGTGCACTTGGTGAAGGCCCTGGTAAGGCAGAAAAGCAGCTCAGCTTTGGTAATTGCTACTAAGTGGGAAGACAGCAACAGAATTGGTTAATTAATTAGTGACTTTTGCCAAGTACATGTATGCCTATATTGATTATTTTTGCTTCCATATACTCTCTCCTCCATGTTCCAATCGAACCATCCCTCTTGTTAAATGCATGGCTTCTACTTGTGATTATTGTTTAAAATATAATGAATTAAAATGCAAATTCAAATGAGTTTAACTTATTGTTTGACAAACAAACATGATGAAAGCTCCCTTTGACCCTTTCCAAACAGCTTTCGACTTCTGCTCTATGACCTTCAGACATACCTTTGCAAGGCTTCTCATTGAGCTCTGCTTACCATACCATGAGTGATTCCATTGTAGAATAATGTATTAATTTCCCCCAAACATTTCTGTAGACACATACTCAGAGTTGCACAGGTAGACTAAAAATTCACAGTGACCTCCTTTGGGCCTTGGCAATTGCACTGATATTTGAGAAGAGTTTGAAAGGACTGCAATGGAGTGTGGAGTGGATGGAAAGTTAGGTACCTGAATGGATTCACCCATCAGAAAGACCCTCTGAGAACATCAATGGTTTATGATAAGAAGAGGGATGAAACACATTTCTTTTTTTTCCCCCCTGTTCTAGTCAACCTCGCTTGCTCTGCTCGACCCCGCTTGCTCTGGCCAGCTCCGCTCGCTCAGGCCGCCCCGTACGGCCCGCTCACTCCGGCTGGCCCTGTTCACTCCAGTCTGCCCCGCTCGCTCCGGCCCACTCGCTCTGGCTGTCCCTGCTCGCTCCAGCCGTCCCGTTCAGCTCTGCTCGCTCCGGACAGCCCCACTCGCTCCGGTTGGTCTCTCCAGTCCAAGGATTTGTTTCTTATTATTCTTCATAAGTATGTTGTAGCTGACTTCAGACGCACCAGAGGAGGGTGTCAGATCTCATTACGGGTGTTTGTAAGCCACCATGTGGTTGCTGGGATTTGAACTCATCACCTTCGGAAGAGCAGTCGGGTGCTCTTACCCGCTGAGCCATCTCACCAGCCCTGAAACACATTTCTTATGGTCAACTATTTATTCTCACGGATTTATTTTTTAAAATGCTAAGAAGATGTATGATATCTTATGACAGTTGCTTACACACAGTGGTGAAAATTTATTCATTTCTAAAAGGACTAAAAAAGAACAAAGAAAAACAGGCAATCTTACTTAGACAAATTGTTCCCACACAGAAGTGAGTATCTAATGAAATTGGCCTGAGAAGATGCCGGCAGTGGATTAACTGTTGGATGGTAGTTCTCCAGTCTCTCTCTCTCTCTCCCAGAGAGGGAGGGAGGGAGGGAGAGAGAGAGAGAGAGAGAGAGAGAGAGAGAGAGAGAGAGAGAGAGAGAGAGAGCGCATGTGTGCGTGTTGTAGACATGTGTATAAATGTGCATACTGATGCTGATGTACTCACCCGCATGCATACATGTAGAGGTAGAGGGTGCCTTTGGCTATCTTTCTCTATCACATTCGTTCTTTTGTCCCTGTAATGGTCACTCTATTTGTCAGTTACTCAGATGTTGGTTTTTGCACTGAGAGTGTGAGTTCCTTTAGAGCAGACCTTTTGATGTGTCTGTCTAATTCTTGCCACATGACAGATTTATAAAATGAGTTAGTCTTTAAGTTGAAGAATTAAGTCATAAATGCTGTTGTATAATTGTTTTAAAAATGATTCTTAGAACATTAAAATATCTTAGCACCATTTACTTGTCTCACATGACCAAAACATCATAAATCATTAAGATCCTATTCTTTCTTAGCTCTCAACGTCACACTACTTATTTGCGATCCCTTTCTCTATATTTCCATATAGATCCATATTTCCATCAGTCCTCCCTTTCTCTATATTTCCATATAGATCCATATTCCCATCAGTCCTCCCTTTCTCTATATTTCCATATAGATCCATATTTCCATCAGTCCCCAGTGCTTTACTTGTGTAGGTTTTATGTGGTTACTGACCACGCCTTTGTAACGAAGCTGCTGTTATGAATACCGAGAGTGTTTATTTTCAGGATATTGAGCAAGTTTCCACAATGAGATTTGCTATCTCATTTTTTTTTTTTACCTTTTGTTTCTTCTCAAGATTATAAAGCCATTAATTTTAGAAATTGCTGAGTGTCTATGTTCTTGTCAGAGGCTGTGTATATTTATAAGTACTTAACATAATGTGAGGAGCTGGATAGCTTTGGTTTTTGACATGTTTTATCGTTGACAATGGATTTTTCCAGACATGGCAGCTGAATGAAGGGCCTCCATTTATTAGACACAATGCTTCTGACTTTTTAACCCTGGAAAGCAGAATGAAAGGAAGCTCTAATGAACTGCTGGTATTCTGGTCCCTTGGCCATAGTTGCCGAATGATTTACATGGTGTTTTGTTAGACACTGCTGAACAAAGCCTCCTTTGCTGTGGGTGTTGATCAAAAGCCACTGTGACATTAGGAACTTGCCTTTTCAAGAAAAACATAGTCCAGTCTGAACAAACGAAACTCCTAATTTAATAGATTCTAGTATTTTCTACTCAAACAATCTTTCTTTCTAATCTCTTTGATCGTATTCATCCTCTTTTAGAAACACGGCCTATCTGTTTTAGTGCCAAACACAAATCATCTTTTAATATTCAGCATCCTTTGCTTGGTGTCCCTGTCTACATAACTCTCCTGTTTCTCATTTCCCATCATTTCATATCTAACAAACCTTCCTGTGTCCTTCAGGGATAATCAACGCAGCTAGGTAGCTGATTCTCTAATGCTCTGTACTTTCCAGAGAATGGTCCAAAGGGCTGCTTTAAAAATAGCTCATGTTTTCTAAGAGGGATTACATCTACAACTTTTTGTTCATACCTTCGCTGTAAGGTCTAGCCATGACTTTCAAACTTGATCTTTAAATAACAGGTTCCAGGACACTGGAAAGCAGAGAAAAAATAGTCAAATATATTGCTTTATGCATTCACATGAATTTATTTGGGCACGGAGAAGTCTTTGATGAATTGCCTGGATATACTTCTGTACTTTATTTAACATGCAGTCACGTGCCATTTACTGTCATGTGGAGGTAGGAAGCAGACTAGAACAGAGTTCACACTCTCACTGTCTAAAAGTCAGACAAATGAGTCACGGCCACCATATGTCATAGTATATCCATGATGGATCCCACTTCCAACTTTTTCATAGTTTCAAAAGGACCATATAAAGAAAGGATGCACAAACCTAAAGATGAGCAGCACGAAGTGGATAAAGAGGTGAGTATGAAAAGAGAACTTCAGATGGATCTGTGAGTGAGACCGTGGGGCTGTGATATGCTACAACCTGATTAGGTATCTTTTATAAGATCACTAAGTGGCCAGGTTTAAGCAGGGTTACACCAGAGCATCCTCTCAAGAGTTACATCCTTAAATTGATTACCTCTGAAGGACCTGGAAGGAAGCTTATTAGCAACAATGATGCGGAGAATGTTGAGCACGAGTTAATAACTTGAGAATCATGCTGATGATGCAGGTTCCTATGATGAGTGTGGTGGTTTATTCATAGGTAATCTTTATTGCTCTGGAGTCAATGTGTGTCCTCATTACCTAGATTGAAAGTTTGCTTCTGTTCCTCCCACTTGGATTTAGACCATAGAGGACAAGAGCCCCTGTCTATATTGCTAAACCCAGACAGGCCAGCTTGGTTAGTAGATAGACTGGGCACTTGTGAGTTACAGAAATACTCTCTTGGAATTGAGGATGGAATGATCATGAATGGTGGTTTCACAATCGTGCTATTGACTATCATATGGATTAACAAATCATGAATTCCAGTTTCATCAACCTGGAGAAAATGAAGGGATTGTATCAGATACTCTCTAAATTGCTCTTGCTAAGTTTTCCGTGTTTCCCATGGTTATGAAAATGAAGGCTGTGATCTGTAGGTTGGATGCAGGATTAGCATCCTCTTTCCTCAGCCTTCTGAGTGTGAGTATAAGAGGTGTGCACCACCATGACCAGCTCTTCTTTCATTGACATCCTGTTCCCACTTAGGCCCACGCTCATTCAGACATGATCTTCAGTGCCTCCTGCTAATGTTCCTAATAAGCAATATTTTTTTTTCCCTCTAGAATTCACTCCATAGTTCAGGCTGGCCTCACAGAGATGATAAAGGTATACACCACTACACCAGGCTCCTTGTAAGCACATTTTAAAATTCTCCTGTTTTTTTTTTTTTTTTCTGGGATTCTTACTTTGTATCTAGTACCATGCTATTTATGGTCTAGAGCATTTCAGTAATTTCTTAATTGTTATAAGCAGGACTGAAATCTAGGTAGAGGAACAATTGAGGTATTGAAATAAGAAGAGGTATTGAAATAGAAAGTACTGAAGAAAAAAAATACCTTGATTTTGTAATTTGCCCAAGTTAGCACTTTTTGGGTAGAATCAGTGCTTTCTTATCTGAAGGCATATATTTATGTCACAAAACCTTTGTGTGGTACACATCAAGCTTGTCCCTTACACACTTCTTATGTATACTATAAATAATAGACACAAATATTTTAAGTATCTATTGTTTTAGGACATTTCACAATTCTTGAATTAACGTATCTATTTCATTAATAAACAACCAATCTAATCTTTGGCCCAGATTTTAGCATAAAGCTTCTAAACTCTTAGAATTTCTGGAATGATAGGAACACTTATGACTCTAAAGTGCTTAGATAACACCTGAGCTTATTTTAATGATATTTTAATACTTGGTGGATCCTTGGAAAATTTCAGAATGGGAAGCAGTCCTCATCAAGGCCTATCACAAGATAAGAGAGTTGGAACATTAGGTCTGTGGAACCCCCAGGGAACCCCAACTGTATGGCCAATGATTTACCCATGAATGCCCACCTTGTCAAATGATTTATTCAAGCACAAGATGCTAAGACAAACCTAATTCTCCTTTATAGTGAAAACATTGTCATAAATATTGCATCTTCTAAGTTCTATTAGCTATTCTAGAGAATTGTCATCATGATGAAAACACCCAGATGTATTTGTTGTTAGTCAGAAAAGCAGGTAACAACTAAATGACATGTTTGGTAGATTAGGACCTTAATCTGTGGAGCCTGCACTAATTCTGTGCAGCGAGTATTTGAAGCGATCTTCAGTACACTAGGTGAGGCAGCAAACAAATGAAGGCAAAGGATGAAGACCATTTGATGATAGCAAAAGTTATTTTCAGTGGAAGTCTTCAATGTGATCTAAAATCAAATGCGATCAACTCTGTTTAAAAACAAAAACTGCCTTGCCAAATAGGAGGATCTAAATGTCCAATGTTTAAACTACCAACTTTGTTTGTTTGTTTTGAGACAAGGTTCCATTTTATAGCCCAGAGTGTCCTGAACTCATTATGGAACCCAGCCTGGTCTTGAACTTGTGGCAATCACCGTGACTTAGCCTCCTGAATACTCTTGGGATTGTAGGCATGTGACTACAATGCCTAGCTTGGGGACTTCTTTATTATACCCCGTTAGGAAATTACTTTGTTGGCATTCAAGTCTTTGTAACTACATTCTTTGTTTTGCAAATTAAGAGCTGGCTTATTTTCACTCATCATTTCCCTTCTCAATTGGCATATAAACTGCCTGCCATACAGTTGCAGCAAAGCAAATCTGCTTCATATTAGAGATGAGTGTCCATCATTTTTGCCAAGCAGAAAGGGAGAAACTTAGTGATTACAGAGTTCTGCTCAAACTAAGCATGCCTGAAAACTGGGTAGAGATACACAGAAGAATGTATGATATCTCCTGTTCTCATTTCACTTTGGGTATTACAGTTTGCCATTTGTCATCAACATTGACTTTTTATCTCACCGCAGCAAAGCTTGACAGCATCTATTTTATCTGACTCAATGGTGGTTGCATGGCTTCTTTTCAGCAAGTATCTACTTTTCCTTTCTTTTTATCATCCTGATTTTTCATTTCAACTTTGCTTTTAAAGCATGTACATTATATTGACCTTTGGGTGGTCTTACTTTCAATACTATGAGGTCATCACACCATCACCAAAGTAACAACAACATGCTTCTTTAGCTCACTTCCTAGCATGGAGGTTTATTTTTATTTATTTATTTTTGTTTGTTTGTTTTGTAAAAAACTTCAAAAGCAATCTTTAAAGAAATGTCAGATCAGCCAATTAAATCTCTGCCAGCAAGATCTCTTAACCCAATGTCCTTTCTTTTACTTTTATTTTATTACTCATGGAAAGAAAATTTGCTTAGCTTTTTCTTAACCTTGTATTTTGCGCATCACTTAATACTTATTGAATTTCTTCCCACTGAATGAATAGTTCTATTCTTTTGAAATAAGTGGCAAATCTTTGTACTCAGTGATTGAAATAGTAAAAAAAAAAAGAAGTAACAAAATCCATTTACCAGATGTGCTTTGAAAATCTCATTTTTTTTTAATAGAGGTTGACTTAGTTTTTCAGTTAATGTGATTCTCTTTGGACAATCTGATTAGCTAAAAAAGAAAGGGTAACTACTTTCACATAATGTAATTGCTTCTCCAGGTGAGAATTGTGAATTTTGGTTTGAGGTACCTATAATGCCTCAAACCAAATCTTTATTTATAGTTGAGTGGGTTTCTCTGGTTATAGAAGAACATACTTTATGTTTTAGTGTGGCAAGATAAGGCATAAAATCCTTAAATCCTAGTACACAGAGTGGGTTTACATGTAGCATAGTAACTTTTCAGTTTCAAGTGAAAACGTTCACTGGCTTATGAAGACATGGTCACATGTTGAGTATTTTTCTCATTAAGATTATAATCTCCTGGGACTGTCTACTCTTCTGGATATCATGTAGGAACTATATTTTTTCTCTTTTGTGTAAAAAAGGGGATGAATGTTAAAAACAACAAGATTTAATTTAACAAAAGTCTAAAAACCCATAAACAACTCGATTTTTTCGTGTCAAAAGACTGCTGTATAGAATATTATAAAAAATTTCTCAGTGTTTTTTCCAAACACAAGTCCATTACTTTCTTCTTTTTTTAATGAGTTTTTATAAGATATTTTTTATTTACATTTCAAATGTTATCCCCTTTCCTCAGAAAACCTCCTATCACCTTCCCCTTCCCCTGCTCACCAACCGGCCCTGCCCATTCTCGCTTCCTGGTCCTGGCATTTCCCTATACTGGGGCATAGAACCTTCACAGGACCAAGGGCCTCTCTTCCCATTGATGATGAACTAGGCCATCCTCTGCTACATATGCAGCTGGAGCCATGAGTCCCTTTGGTTGGTGGTTTAGACCCAGGGAGCTCTGGGGGTACTGGTTAGTTCATATTGTTGTTCCTCCTATAGGGTTGTAAACCCCTCCAGTTCCTTGGGTACTTTCTCTAACTCCTTCATTGGGAACCTTGTGCTCAGTCCAGTGATTGGCTGTGAGCATCCACCTCTGTATTTGTCAGAGCCTCTCAGGAGCATTACTTTCTTTTTGTTGGAAACTGTAGCTCTGTCAGGTGCACAACTATAGTTGTAACTGTTTGTCTTCTAATGTTTTTTGAGCCGATTAGCAGAATATATACATATAAGGTATTGCGTTTCAGTCTCAGGGTCCATTAGGGGGTGACGGTCAGTTGAGAACTGAACTGCTATTTGACTGTATCCAAAATTCTTCTAATCTTTGAGTGTTTCAAAAGAGAACTTAGCATTTTACTGTGATTTACACGTTTTACTGTAGTCTTTCTTTTAGCTAGTTAACACATCTCTGCGGATGAGTTTGCAGTCCTTTCTCTATGCAATTCGTATAGTTCACACGGAACTTGACTTCTGCTTTTTTTGGTTGTCTAACTTCTCCTCTTTTAGATCATACGATGATAAACAGCACTTCCTCTGAGAGCATTCTCAGTCTGCCTGGGCCTGGGTTAGTTTCCGGACTGGTATGACCCAGCTGTGGCCTACTCCCTGCAGCAGCAAGTGCCGGTCTCCACACTACAATTTTACTGAGGCCTGGCCTCATCTCTGTCTTTTCAAGTCTTCCCTCACCTGTTCAGCAAATGTGCAATGGGCATCTCTGCTGGTCTCTAATAGGCTCTGCTACCTTAGCCATCAGTCCTAGAAACCTTCCCTAGCTTGGGGAGCTGGATGGGAAGATAGCTAGACAGGAGAAATAAGATCCTTCTACAGTATATCTATCGTGTGATGACTCTCTCTTACTGTCTCGTTAGGAAGAGGAACCGACTCCCCTTTCTTTACACGTTCCTCCACTAGGCAGGACAAGCAGATAGTTTTTCTTGTTGGAAAAAAAATGTCAGTACCATATCCTTTAGCCTTGATAGAGATCATTTTCCCTCAACTGTTGCCAACTTCCCCTTCCCTCCATTAAATTTTAGCACCACAAGCATACTGTGTTTCTCTGGATTGCCTTTGAAGATCCATGGGTCACTATGTCTTTTCTTTACAACCCAAGAATAGTTTTTTGGTCTTTTTTGGGTCTGTTGCTTGGTGTTTGGTTGTGCTGATGTTGCAATTACTATCAAGTATCAGTGGTCAGGAAACAGAGGGAGATCCACAGAGGGGCATTTGACTTTTTCAACCTTTCCTAGCTTCTCCCAGTTAGAGAAAAAGATGGTATGATGCATTCATCTTTCTCTGGGAGATAGTCTTGTGTACCCAGAAGGGCCTCATGTGTCCTGTCTGTCTGTCTGTCTGTCTGTCTTTTTCTCTCTTCCCCCCTCGCACTCCTCCTCCCTCCCTTCCTACCTCCCTCCTTCCCTCCCTTTTCTGCCTGCCTGCCTGTCTGTCTTCCTTTCTTTTACCCAAAACGGAGGTGTGTTGTGGTTTCTAGAGGCAGGATCCAGGTCTGAGCTCTTCCAAATTTGGCAAAAGCTCCTGGCACGTTTTTTCCCCTGAGCTCTCTTGTTTAGTTCCCTGAGCTGTTTGGGGACATCTGCAGCTGAAGAACGATCTTCTCACCCGGGGATGGGGAAAGGGCCACGTGACTTCTCCTTTCTCATGTCTCGTGGCACACTGAGTGTTTGTAGCCAAACCATCCTGGGCTCTGGAGAATCTCACAACCCAAACAGCTTGCCTTTTGAGGCTTGGGCATATGTTCCAGGCAATCTGCGGCCTGCTTGCATGAGTTCTGTGGCTCTCTCGACTCTGCCAAGACCAGCTGGCTGTTATTGGTTCTGTATCTTTTGTTCTCCCCAGCTCAGTCTATATACAATTTCATAAATATTGACTGGGGTGATTTATACTTCATAGGACTGAACTACAGATGAGCAGGTGAAATGTTGGACAATTTTAAGTAGCTTGTTTAAGGTTGCCCAGTTTGTGAGAAATAGGGTGACTTCAGAATCTGAACCCATTTTTTTTTCTGACTCGCCTCCATTATGTTACCCTCATCTTCCAAACTGGGTGACAAAGCACCCAGTTACTTACGGACACTTCTCACATGCTGCGCTTTGGATGCTTGGGTATGGAGAGAAGCTGTGTAGTTTGGCAGTGAGGATGCACCAGTCTCAGCCCCATACTGGTGTTGTTTAGAACATTGAAGCAGCCTTTGAGACTTGGCAGATCTTGAATTATAACCTAACTTCTTTATGGTACTTTTGGTAGAAGGTACCAGAAAGGCCAGATGTAGAAAGCAGGGCGCCATCATCTTTGAAGATTCTACCTACTGTACTTGCATTGTGGTAATTTATCCAGTCTGCTTTGTCAACTCCTGGTGCTCTTTACTCGAGGTCATTATACACACTAGTTGCACTTCATTTGAGGAACTAAGTATATTAGGAAAGAGGGTTTATTTCAGGCTGAGGCTTGACTAAGATAGCCGAAAACAGAGGAGTTCCTCAAACTTCAGATTACAAAAAAAAAAAAAAAAAAAAAAAAAAAAAAAAAAAAAAAAGAAATAACAAAAAGTGTCAGCTTCAAAAAGTAAACAAAGAATGAATTTCTTAATTTCTTGTTTTCGTTACTAGTCGGGTGATGGTAAAGAACAGTTGCCACATCCTCTTGGTTTTGCCCTACAGTCACCAAGTTTGGCAATGCCCC
>LR750026.1:507828-583047 GCA_902729485.2 Mus minutoides | reverse complement strand
TCCCTCCCTCCCTCCCTCCCTCCCTCCCTCCCTCCTTCCTTCCTTCTTTCCTTCCTTCTTTCCTTTCTTTTCCTCTTTTCATTTATAAAAAGAAGCATTAGAAAAGTGAAATTATATCGTTAGTATGGAGAATGAGCAAAAATTCCAGAGCACCTCATCTTTTCTCCAAGTGGTTGGTTAGTTTAAGCCATTTCTGCCTGCTTTGGTTTCCCTTTGATTTTAAGGATAGTCTTCGAGGATCCTGACATCCAATGTGAGTAGAGAATAGCCCAATCTGAATGATTTGGTTCAGATCTTGAGCTTGAGTCTTAGCATGGGCTGGTAGAATATTGCTTCACCGTCTGCTGTGACAAGGACTGGAGATCCTCAGGCCTGACTCTTGCATGATGGGAACTTGTTTTGTCGCATCACTGAAGGTTACTTTGCAAACTTATTTTTTGCTAGGCTGCCATGTTCCTAGTATAGCCAGCACCCCTGCAGGAAGTAGCAGCTGACCCTGTTCATGAGAAAGGCAAGACTCTGGCTTTTCCCTACGAATTACTTGGATAGTTTCTTCTTGAAATTTGTGCTTTACATCTGGGTTATGAGTTATGGGGATCCTTTCTTATAATACTTGCTCTGTAACCATTCTGTTTTGAACCCAGACTATTTCCACTGCCTGGTGAGCACCCTGCCTTCCAGCTTCAGACTTTTGGGCTTCCTCTACGGATTCATTTGAACAGTTATGTGCTGGCTAGTTTTATGTCAACTTGACCCAAGCTAGAGTCATTTGGGAAGAGAGACCCTCAACTGAGAAGGTATCCCCACTAGGTTGGTTTATGGGAAAGCCTTTGGGCATTTTCTCGATTAATGATCGAAGTGAGAAGTCTCAGCTCACTGTGGGTGGTGTACCCCTACACTGGAGGTCCTGAGTGATATAAGCAGCCTGAGCAAGCCATGAGGAGCAAGCCATCAAACAAAGTTCCTCCATGACTTCTCTATCAGTTCTTGACTTCAATGCTCTGCCCTGATTACCCTGGATGATGATAAGTTAAAAGATGAAGTAAGACCTGGTCTAAATCTCTCCTGCTTGTTTGAAGGTAGCAGGCATCTGATTAATCATTTCTTCTAAGTGATTGCTTAACTCACTTTTCTGTTTTACTCCAAAGTCTAGACTCAACAGTTCAAGTGCAAGGTTGTGCCTCCAAGCCCTAAGATCTGGCAGCTGTTAGCATAGAAAAACACATCTTGCTTCTTTCCTACTCCTTCTTGAGTAGTGAAGTACATCTTCCTGTCCATTTCTATCTCTTGCAGCTCGCTGGTTTGTATCTGCATCTCTTTTATAACATTCAGTTGTAACTATTTTTCTTCCTTTAACTACTTTCTTGTTCACTAGGGGCTGCTGTTCTGAGTGCTGCCTTGCCTCTGGGGAAAATAGAAGGTAAGGAAAGACTTTAAAGAGAAATGTTGTCTAGATAACTAAACAGCTATAGGCAAAACAACAACCATAGTAAGAACAAAACAAACCCATTTCACACTTTAGGTAAAAATTAATACACACAGCTCATCTTATTAAATATAAGGAATTAATTTTAGGTAAAACTTTAATATCAACATTTGAGAAAATTCTTGGGACCTAGGGCTGGACAAGGTATTTATAGGCTTAACATCAAGAGCAAAATTCATAAGATGAAAACTAGATAATTTTTAGAGTTCATAAAAACTGAAAATGTTTATTTAGATGAGAAACTATAGATGACAAAATTATGTTGGAAAGCATACATCTGATAGAAGATTCACTTGAAGACTCAGTAATCCAATTAAAATGGACTGAACAGATCTCTCTCTCTCTCTCTCTCTCTCTCTCTCTCTCACTTTTGGGAACTGAGGGCTGAACCCAGGACCTTGTGCTTGCTAGGCAAGCATCCTAACACAGAGCTAAATCTCCAACCCTGAACAGATACTTCTCTATGGTCACCAAATTCTTCACTGAAGGAGAAAAACTAGATCAGTCATGCTCTATTAGCATAGCTCCTCTTCTCTGGAAAACTTGGGGTTTGGTCCTCCCCCTCCAACAATGAACTGAAACATGCAGCTGCCAAACCTAACAACAGCCATGCTTGACTGGATAAAAACAATAGTCCATTCAGTCAGGATCAAATTTAGATGCATCCTGGAATCCCACATACAGAGTCTTGAGCTAACTGCTCAGTGACATATGGAAGAAGATGGCCTAGTTGGCCATCATTGGGAGGAGAGGCCCCTTGGTCATACAGACTCTATATGCCCCAGAACAGGGGAATGCCAGGGCCATTACGTGGGAGGGGGTGGGTAGGGGAGCAGGGCGGGGACGCGGGAGGGTAAGGGAAAATTTCTGGATAACATGTGAAATGTAAATGAAGAAAATATCTAATAAAGAGGAAAAAAAAAAAGATAAACACACCAGTCCAAAGAGCTACTTAGCATTTAGCACTGTTTGATACTATGGGATATTCACAAGCTTTTTTTTTTTTTTTTAAACAAAACCATGACTTCTTTCACATGAGTCATGATCAAAATTATTTCTAAAGTGATTACATGGTTAAATTACATTACCCTTAAAATCTTGATGACTTTAGTTGTACTTTTAAACAAACTTTACAGAATTTGTGTGTCTCTGGAACCTGACACAAATTGAAAACATTTGGAAGAAGTAGAATTTGCAGACCTGACATTTATGTTCCAATGATTAATGTCTACTTCTATGAGAGCTCTCTTCCAGGAGGCCCTGTGCCAAATGACGATCAATATCTCAAGCTTTCTCATCAACAGGAAAAAAAAATACCACTCTGTTTCCGAACCAAAGCTTGTTATCTTGCTGTTTCCAGACTACACCAAGCTCCTGTAAATGTAGTATTTTCAACACTGCTCAATGGTACTGTCTCAAAATTCTGTCACCGTTGATTACCTGAGATTACATTCTGAAGCTTAAAACTGAGTGATTTGAAATAGGCTGGAAATAGGCCTAAAAGATTGGAAGCTCCAAGGGCATTAAACACCGAGACAAAAAGTTAAAATGAAGTCGGGCATGGTGGTGCACGCCTTTAATCCCAGCACTTGGGAGGCAGAGGCAGGCGGATTTCTGAGTTCGAGGCCAGCCTGGTCTACAGAGTGAGTTCCAGGACAGCCAGGGCTACACAGAGAAACCCTGTCTCGAAAAATCAAAAAAAAAAAAAAAAAAAAAGTTAAAATGAAACAAAACAACAGCTACCACTCTGGGCTTGCTCTCACTCCAAAAACAGTCCCCAGACAATAGCTTACTGTGGTGTCCCTTCTCCACCAACATAGTTGGTGCTGAGACCAAAGCCTTGAGAAAGCTGCACCCGATGGCACCTGTTGTTTTGTTAATTAGGCTAAGAGAGAGCCCGGCTCCCCCCGCCCCCCAGGCAGGTTCTGTATGCCTCCGAGATCCCCCTGCTCTGCCCAGCTTACCAGAGGCCCACCTACGACCAGCCCACCTGTGCAACCTGCGAGATGTCACAATACTTCAGGGTTCCGCCAAACTCCAGAACACCTTCACAGAAGACTGGTGGCGGGGTTTCCCTTCCTTTATCCCCAAATGCTTGTCCACCATTAAACAATCGTTCGAAGCAGAAGCAACGATGTAGCCTTGGAGATCTTTTTTCTTCCCCCACTCCCTTAGTTTCATTTCAGCTTCGGGCCAATCCTCCAGGAACCCCGTCCATTGCGGGCAGTGGACCCCAACATTTCTGGTGTCCAACATGGGGCATAGATGAGGATGGAACACCCCCGAGAGCGATCTGGCTCATGAGTGGAGCTCCGCAGGAAAACAGATCTAGGATATTCATACAGAGCACGGGATATAGCGAGGTAAGTGCACCCAATTCAGCGCGCTAGTTCAAAGGAAGGTGCTATGAGTCGCCAGTGCGTTCGGCTCAGTGGAGTTCAACAGCTTACTCCTTTTTGGAATACTTCATTTTTTTATTATTTTGATTATGATGTGATGTCTGTACATGCATAAGATATACTCAAGCTAAATAAACACACTTGTTTTATTTAGCCTTGCTCCCCAGGAAGTTTGAATATGGCTTAGTGCACTTTTTAAACTATACCAATAACAGATGATTTTTGGGATGTGAGAAAAATCAAACATTAAGACCTTATCCAAGCCACACGTGCTTTAATGCTCTCTAATTTTGTAAGGATGGCATATAAGGGGAAATTATGTAGACTCATGAATTTATCTTTTTTTGAAAATGAATTTGGCATATTTAACTGAAATCATTTGCTATTTCATACATATTTAGTGGAGAATTTGTGAGTTAATCAATGACTAAATCAAAACCCATGAATTAGTTAGACTAAATCTTTCGTATCTGGATATTTCTAGTTACTCTTAAAATTAAGCACAAAAAGTCATACTGGTCATTGTTGATCATTTCATTGGAATATAAAACAGACCTTCACTTAGGAAAATTTCCCAAAGCTGAAACTTCATGTGCACCTTGAAGAACAGGTAACAGGAGAAGAGAAAGCAGCTGCATGCAAGGTGCAAAGTTTCATCTAGTTATTGTGGAAAACTGACAAGAAAACCCAGTATTGAATACTTCTAGTCAGTATCAGGATATAAGGTTAAATGGGCAGAAAAATCAACCCAAAAATCTAGGAATGTTTTAGTCCATCAATTTACCATGTCAGAGAGTTCTTAAATTTTTCTAAGCCTAGAAATCACTTGAGAATACCAATATTAGAACAGTATTCTAAGGAACTGATTCTAAGTATGGTATAGGATCTGGGGCTTGCTGAGCATTCAGTAAGAGTGGCAATGTGGAACAAGCACATGGCTCTGATATGTTATGGTTTGGGCATGCAGTGTTCCTTCAAAGACTCATTTGTTGAATGTTTGGCTTCTACATAGCAGATTCTATCCTGAGTGATGACCAATCATGAGAAGTACTAACAAATTAATGAATTGACCCATTGAATATATATATATATATATATATATATATATATATATATATATATATATATATATCATGCACTATATATATTTATATATTTATTCCATGCACTATATATATGTGTATATATATATATATATATATATATATATATATATATATATATATATATATATTCCATGCACATATACCAGTTATTTTATGTATTATAAAGGAATGGGTAAGGGTGAAAATGAAATAAAAAAATAGAGAAAACTAGATATAGCAGTTAGGATATGATGGAACTAAATTGTGGTTTTCAAATTCTTTTTTTTTTTTTTTAAGATTTATTTTATTTGTTATATGTAAGTACACTGTAGCTGTCTTCAGACACTCCAAAAGAGGGAGCCAGATCTTGTTACGGATGGTTGTGAGCCACCATGTGGTTGCTGGGATTTGAACTTATCACCTTCGGAAGAGCAGTCGGGTGCTCTTACCCGCTGAGCCATCTCACCAGCCCCCTGGTTTTCACATTCTTGATCTATAAAATCATTCTAGAGTAAAGTAGCAGGCTATGTTTTAAGTAGACATCTCCTGCTTGCTGTGGAACATATCCATTGTATCTTTATTCCCTATGTCCATTCAGTGTGCCTGCTTCATTGATTGGTTACCTTCAGATATGAATCTGATCTACCTAACTGAGAAATCCTATCATTCACACTAAGCTTTCATTATTTTATTAACTAGTGTATCTCCCTTAGTCTTAAATTACTTGCTATAATTGTGCTGCTCTGCCACCTTCAAACTAATTTGATTATTGATCTTAGTCTTGATTCCTTCCTTGTTAGTTATTTAATTTTTGGCCATGGTAAGTGCCAGTCTCCTTAACTGCTTCTTCATAAAAGAGGTACCAGGTTTATGCATAAGGAGCACACAGAAAGACCAGAAGCTGTAGAAGGAAATGGCAGTACTGAATGAGGCAGATGAGATGCCTGGATTCATAATTTGATCACATTTTGGGAGGTCTCATCGGCTACCTGACTTGTTATGGTATAAAAAGCTTTCTTTCACCTTGCCCTTCTGTCTTGACATTATAACTTGCTATGGAAAATAAAAACAATGCAATTGTCCGATCAGACACTGTACCTCTGAAAACTTGAGGAAAATACATCTTTCTTTCTTTAAGTTGTCTTAGTTTGTGTTTCTATTGCTTCAATGAAACACCATGACCAGAACAGCAAGTTGGGAAGAAAGGGTTTATTTGGCTTACACTTCCACATTTTGGTCCAGCATTGAGGGAAGTCAGAACAGGAACAATCTAAAAGCATCTTCTTATACCTACAAATATTTTCTTAAATCCTAAACAACTTAAGTTTTTATTGTGAGACTAACGTTATCTAGTCTCCAACTCCATTGGTGACTTGAGAAGCAGTAAATATTATCTGAGAATGTAGGAAATGCAGGAAAGCAGCTTCCAAAACTAAAGAAATGACAGAGATAGTTGGGTATCTGTACGGTTCCCCAAAATTCCTCTATAACATTGGAACATCTGTCTTCAGCCTTCTGACCCAGTATATCTGACAGATTTTTCTCTGTGAAGCAAGAATTATGAAGGACTTGCCTACTTTGTTTTTTGCAAAGCTCAGCAATTGACTTCTCTGCATCTTGTTTGTCAATTTTGGACAGCATTCTGTCTGTAGAAGAAGCAAGAGCAGTTTCTTGCCCAGTGGAAGTTTGCCACATTTGAAGAAACTACATAATGATATTCTTTGATGCCTATCATATTCTTTGAAGTAGAAAAGGGTGCTGTTAGGAGCTAACACATCTCATAGTCAAAAATAGTCATAGTTAAAGTAATAAAACATCTTAAAATGCCATTTTTCTGTAGGTCTCAGGTTCTTGAAGACCATGCATTTATCTAGAACATCCGAATTGGCAAATGTTGATTGTTACTAGTTATTTACTATATGTTCAACCTAGGGAGCATATTTCTGTAATTAACTTAACTAGTATCTGACATGACCATAAGTTTGATTCACTAACTATTAACTTGTATTACTTACTTAATTATCCTAAACAGTTTGTAATAGCAGTTTCTAAAAGAACTGGAACTTAATATTGAATTAAAAAAAAAAACCTAGATACCTCAAGCAGTATGTTGCAGCAAAATATAACCTCAATTTTGCATCAATATACAAAGATTTATACCAATATAAATTTTTTTGGCTAGTAATAGCACTAATACTTTAATAGTAGATCACTCTTTATTGGACTATAATCGACTCTTTATTCCTATTATTCTTATTTTATATTTCCCCTTTCTCTCTCCATCCCTTATCTTCCCTCCCCTCCAACATAAGAAAAGAGAGATAGAAGGATAAAGGGGGGAAAAGAGAGAACCCCATGAATCTAACCTCTTATATTTTCTTTTCTCTCTGATCCAATATCATTAACAACCCCTAACCGCCCCGCCCTCTTTAATGACGACAACCACCCACCTATCGATATCCAAAAAACATCTACCCCAAACTCTTGGGAATATGGGAGCTGCTCTCTTAAAATTGCTTCCTGCTAATTTGTGGTGTCATTTTCCCTTTGCACCTCTCCAAATTTGGATAATGGTCAGTCTTAAGGAAACTAACTGTAGCATTGGTTGTTCAGTCTCTGCATGCAGTGAAAATCCAGGCTTAAATGAAGTCCTGACTGGAACAATCAGAAAGATTGTGACAAATGGGGTTGGCAGCTTTTTTTGAAGCTGTCCTGGAAGCAGATTTTGATGAAAAAGCTATTAAGGCAGTCTGAGGTTGGATCAAGCAGGATGCTGGAATAAATATATCTCAGTGTCTCAGCATCCTTTTCAGTATCCTCAAGGTGTTTCTTGTCAGGCTTGCTTTTCTGGTTGTTTCCTCTGTGAACAAACATACTTCCAAATCAGTTAAAGATGATTCTTTGCTCTTTGTTAGAGCAGGTGAAAGAATCTTTCTTTATAGGTTGGTTTGGATTGTATGACCATACTGTAGTACATATCTTCATCTGTGCCATAAAACGGAAGGCCTGCCAAGTCTTGAGGATTCTGTAGCTAATAAGATTTATTCACTATGCATAGCTGAAGTTCTAGCTGGTGACATTCTCATGTCTCTGCCAATCTCAGAGTCCCCCTGTAGGAGGGTCAGCATACAAGTTACTTGTTATTGGTTATGATTTTTCTTTCTTGTCTGTACTCTAGAACTTCGTGGGTCTCCCTCTGTCATATCTGACTTATATCAAGTAATAATAATGTGACTTGAAAGAAATCCAGAGCTTTTCTCTTCCTGTTGAAACAAGAGCATATTCTCTTCCTCAATATTATGTCTTTCCTGTTTTCCATCTTGAGGATATCATATATTTATGCCGATTTAATTCAAGAGTCCTTTCTAAAATACAGTGTATTTTCGTAGTTAAGTTATCTATTTCGTTGACATTTAAAAATTTTAAAATCAATAAAGCATTATTTAATCTATCCTTGGAAAATTCCATATCATCCTTCTGTTCTATGGGCATTTTCTTTAATTTTTGTTAGGTGTCTCCATAATTGCTTGACCTTTAGGATTATAAACTATGTCTGTAACAGGTTTTATATCATGATGTTTGTATTAGTTAGGGTTCTCTAGAGTCACAGAACTTACGGATAGTCTCTGTATAGTAAAGGAATTTATTGATGACTTACAGTCTGCAGTCCAATTCTCAACAATGGTTCAGTAGTAGCTGTGAATAGAAGTCCAAGGATCTAGCACTTACTCAGTCCCACACAGCAAGCAGGCGAAGGAGTGAGAGACTAGTCTCCCTTCTTCCAGTGTCCTTATATGATCTCCAAGCAGAAGGTGTAGCCCAGATTAAAGGTGTGTGCCTTCACACCTTTAATCCCAGACAACCTTGAACTTGGAGATCTCCCTGTCTTAATCTTCTGGAATCCATAGCCACTATGCTTCAAGATCTCCATATCAAGATCCAGATCAGAAACTTCTATCTCCCAGCCTCCAGGTTAGGGTCACTGGTGAGCCTTCCAATTCTGGATTGTAGTTCATTCCAAATATAGTCAAGTTGATAACCAGGGATAGCCACTACAATGTTTAAAATTATTTTATTTTATTGGATATTTATACCTGAGCATCATCAGTTTTAATCTGCAAAGGCATCTCTAAGATAACTATTATCTCTAATAACTGTGCAATCTCAGAATCATCATTTTCAGAATTCAGGGCAAAAGCTCATTGGAATTCTGAACATACTACAGTAGTATGGTGTATCAACATATGTACATATTTTAATTCTCCAAACTCTATAAAATGAAACAAAATCTATTGTATGACATAGAATAGATTTTGAATATATTACATCTCTATAGCTACCATTCTAATTCCTCAAGCCTTTGTAGATTTTTTTCCACCTGGAACTAGCTCTATCTTTTATTAGAGGTTCCAGATAGGATTCTTTTGAAGTTTATTTATTCTGATAGAAAGCATACTCTAACCTCTCTTCTATGGCCTCTAACCCAGCATGCAATTTCTCAGTCTCTTCTTTCTCTAAGTCTGTCTTATTCTGATCTCTCCTAAATATACAAAATTGTAATTATTATTGAAAAAATAATCATTTCTATGTTGATAAGTATAGCAAAATTATATGGCATCCAGATGCCCTGTGTCACTGTGTTTCTCTATTTTTAAAACAGAAAGCACTCTATTTTATTTTATTTATTTATTTATTTATTTATTTATTTATTTTTTTTGTTTCTAATTCTCTTCTTCCTTCTGAGACATTATTTTCTTATTTTCAAAGTAACTATTTCTTCCTATGAATTTTATACTCAGTTTCATTTCTTTTTTACTGTTTTAAAACTTAATACCTTGGCAGTTTAAGGAAAAGGTTTCTTTTGACCTGTGCATCTGTAGGCTCCTCTGACCAGCATCTGTCTATGGTAGCTAATTCTGCCCCCTCGGTTCTTTTCAGAAGGCTTCCCTTGTTGGTACTATAAATCCAACCAAATAAATAAATAAATCCTAGTTAGGTCATGGATTTTAGAACAGAGCTTGTTACCACCGCTTTACTAAACCAGCATATAATTCCTTACCATATGTACAGAGATAGTGGATATAAGGATAACTAATACCTTTTCTGTAAAAGCATCTTCTCTCTTCCCAGCAAATAGAAACCATCACAGAAAACTGCAATGGACACAGTACAGAGATCAATAGATCACGAGGAGCATAATAGCTCCAGGAGATTCAGCTCCTGAATCTGTGACTCAGGGAACATATCAGAAGGGAGGTCAGAAAAATTGTCCAGCCAGGATACCTGGAAGTCTTAAACAGTCTCCCCTAGAAATGGCTACATGAGCCATATGAGACAATAGACATATCAAACTACAGAAAAGAGGATAAATGTCATAGATCGCAGTCCTCGGCAAAGAACTAAAGAAAACCAATGACTGCTGTGAGAGGAAAATTAGCCTCCCCCAGAGATGAGTCCTCTTATGACTTATCTCATACAAAGCGGTCATCCCTGAAACCATATACACATAAGTAACAAAAACAGATTCAGAAGGGTGAATTTATATGTTTGTGCACATGCATAAATATGCATACAGGTATGTAACAATAATAATTAAGAAAAAGAGGCTATCAATTTGAGGATTTGGGTTGGGGTCAAAAGGGTTGAAGCGAGGGTACCTGGGACAGGCTAGAGAGATGAAAGGGAAGGCAGAAAGTGGTATAGTTCTATTTTAATTAAAATGCATAAAAATTAAACAATGAAGTTAAGTGCAGCATTTGAGTTCTGTTTTGCATCTGCCTCTCACAACAGGGGGTCGTCGAGTCTACTCTTGTACATTTTCTCTACTCAGAAACCTCTTATAAACATTTGCCAGTACTAAAGTCAACAGTAAGCTTCAAATATGTATCCCTTCAAAATACCTGCCTTTCAAATTATTATCATAAAACGAAGACGTAATCCTGCAGTTCCTCTTTTAGATGATTTCTTCTTCCTGAATATATCCTCTCTTTATTTACAAAATCCTTCATGTAATTTAAATCCAAAGTACCCTTCTTTCTCTTTATTACCTCTTTTCTTTCTTCCCCCACACACTCCCTCCCTCCCCTTTCTTCTTTCTTTCTTTCTTTCTTTCTTTCTTTCTTTCTTTCTTTCTTTCTTTCTTTCTTTCTTTCTTCCTTCTTTCCTTCTTTCCTTCCTTCCTTCCTTCCTTCCTTCCTTCCTTCCTTCCTTCCTTCCTTCCTTTCTTGCTGGCTTTCTTGCTTTCTTTTTTTTCTTCCCTCTCTTCCTCTCTTCCTTTTATATAACTGAACTTTCATCATGACAATTGCTAATATTAACCATGTCACTATACCTGGCTATATTTTGTTTTTTATATGTATTTCATCACTTACTTAATTGGTGCTACTTGGAGAACAGGGAGTACATGTTTTCATCAATTTCCTTGTGGCTTAAATCAGTGCTTTACACAGAATAGATAAATGTGTAACTTAATATAAGCTCAGTGGAATTATTTGCACATGTTCTGGTGTAGACAGGTAGAATTTCATATCTGACCTAAAACTACAATCTTTTAATTATCTTCCAAGTTTCCATACTTTCAATCTTCATATTGCTGTCTGAGTTATTTCTATCAATTTTAGTTAAGGTTGGTGTCTAATGCTCTCATGATAAAATCTTAACCTTGAATATTCAAGGCCCTTCACCTCTTGCACTTCCTTTTGCACCTTACCCTTAACATTGTGTGTTGGCCATGCTCGGTCATGGATCAAAAATGCTTAATACCAGGCTTTTATTTCATGCTGTGGCCTTAGACTACCTCTTTTATCCTGTAGGTCACAGAAGAACTTTTAGGATGTTATCACATTAAGTAACCCCAAGCTGTTCTTCAGCCAAGAATTACAAACGATTACCGAAGACTCATTGGGCTGACATTGGCAAAAAGGACTACGTACGTCAAAAAACATCTGAACCAGACCTGTCAAAGTTTGCCTTTTGGTGATGATAATGCTCTCTGTAGCTCGGGCTAATCCCTCAGATGCAATTTCAGACTAATTTAGGGAAACAGTGTTTGGCATAGGGCAGGCTTCTCATCTCCACATTTTCTGATAACCTTCCTCCTAAAAGAAGCTCCCAGCCTTCTGATGGAATACTACAATCAGACAACACAAAAGTACCACACAAGCTTTTCCTACTACATTTTGGATGCTCACATGACAATAAAAACAACTTTTGCTATATTTATTTTATGATGATTGTGTGAAATGACTATATTTTGAAAAATCTTTGGCATTAAAATATATTCACAATGAAGAATTATCAAAATGAATGGACTGTCTGTCCAGAGTGTGTGAACTGTGGGAAACTGGAACAGTAAGTTATACTTATTTGTGGAGGTATGTGGTTTTTAATCTGAAATCTGTTTCAGTTTGTTCCACACAAGAGGCCATGGAAAATACCATCTCAATAAAGCTTATGCTTTCAAAAGCACTGCAAGTCAAAACTTTTGATTTATTTATTATTTTTGTTACTGGCTTTTTCTTTCTACCAAAGGTCAAATGGCATGGGGAATATGCCTAGTTAAAAATATTTATTGATTGATTGTCAAATGAAAAAGTTCTGAAAATATCTACAATCATTCCCATTCGAGACTGGAATTTTCAAATCTTGTACTTAAAAAAAAAAAAAAAAAAGCTGGGTATTATGAAATATGCCTGCAGTTCCATATACTTCAGAGCCTGAGACAGGGGAATCACTCACGCCTAGTAGTTTAGGACTAGCTTGGGAATTATAATCTGATCTCTTCTTTAAACAAAAAACAAACAAACAAACAAACAAACAAACAAAAAGTCTACCCAACAACAAACAAAAAATAATCTCTAGTAAAATTTGTCTTTATCTTTCTGTGCATCGACAGATACTTTCTATCTCAGTAATGCTATACAGATTCTTCTAACATCCATGCATCCATCTGTCCATCCATCCATCCATCCATCCATCCATCCATCCATCCATCCATCCATCTTGGTCATGCAGTATAACAGATACTGGAATCTGCAGAGAGTAGAGAGAGAGAGAGAAAAAAAAAACAAGCACAGGATCTTCACACGAGCTTTTCATAATCTAACTGAAAAAGTTAAAATTATCAAACAATTATGAAAAGTAATGAGAAATACCTTTATTAAGTACTAAATTACAGAACCCAGTACTGTGACAACATCTAAAACGAGATGTGGTCTAGGTAGGAGACCAGAGTCCACTTCCCTGGGGAAGTGGCAATTGCATTGATAGGTGTGTGGTGAGTAAGAGCTAAAATTACACTGCAGAGAGGAACCATTAGACCTAAAGATTCCCTAGGGCCAAGGGACAGAGCATCTTCAAGCAAATGGAAGGTGGCCAGCAATGCTGGTGCAGGGGACGGTATACCAGGTTGGAACGTAAGAGGAAGTCAGCCCTGCGGGGTTATGCTATATTGGGAATGTTGCTTTCATCTTAACGTTCAGGAGAGCTGTCAGGGGTTAGTAAGTGACAGGAGGCGAGATCAGGTTTGTGTGTTGAAAGCATCCCTAGAGTTAAGAAGGAAATATATTAGGTGTAGGAGGTAGCAGAGGGTGGTGGGTTAACTGCAGACTGGGGACTGAGGAAAAGTTGCACAGAGTGTAAGGTAAATGGAACTTAGTGGCAAAGGGGATTTGTTAGGCAAAGCCTTTATGAATTAAGCGCTATAGAGACCAAAAATATTTGTCATATTTCCACCACAGTATCACTATTTTAATGAACTCAGAACTCACTTATGCCAACGGTATTTATTTTTTTCTGTACCTGTTATCTGTCATTCTGGCTTCTGGTGATACAGAAATAAGCCAGGTTGTCCTTCTGTACTGTGCTTGTTCCAGACATCTGGTTAAAGGTGTGAATTAAGGTAGTCATAAAGACTATTTCTTTTGGCAAATAGATAAAAAGTCACCCATTTAGTGTGTTCCATTTCTCAAGTACCCCTTATTGTGTAGAGATATCAGGGAGATGGGTAGAGAGGTATCCAGGAAGAGACCAGGGTCACAAAGCTATGGGATGTCATTACTTCAGTTAAAGTCTTCCAATTTCAAGCTGAGGGTGCCCCCCCCTTCCCCATCTCCTCCCATTTACTAAAACCGTTCCTGATATAGAAAATTTGCTTCAGAAAGGGAATTCCTCCAAATTAGGCAGAATGAAGGCTTTTCTCAGCTAGAACATATTCCTGCATTTAGTGTAAGCAAAGCACTTGCTTTCTTCTTCAGTGTTATCCAGCGTAGCACAGATTATTAGCCAAATGAAGGCAGGAAGTGCAGGTAACTTGGGATTTTCATAATTGCTCTGTCACAGAAGGAAGAACTGATCAGGTTCTTGCCCATGCCAGGTGTCGGGAACCAAGAATACACCAGGCAGGCCCACATTTACATGGACCTTTTCCTTCCCTTAGGCTGTTTGGCCCTGTAACTTACTAATATTTAGCTGGTCCTTCACACACAGGTCAATGCTCTTTTTCTTTTTTTTCTTTTTCTTTTATTAAATAACACATTTGACTTTCACAATGAGTGGTTCTAGGAATGTGGTCTGATGTCCTTAAGACTACATAATGTCTCTAGGTTTAAGAAGAACATCTTCCTCGAAGCAAGCATTTCTCACTTCTCAGAGCTGTTGACTTCTCAGTGGGCAGGTACAACAATTGATCCATATGGATACCTCTTTGCTAGAAAGTTCTTTTCTTTGATAGCTGACATATTTCCAGTTACTGAAACCAAACAACAGAACCACATCGGGACTTCCAAATGTCCAATGACATTATTTAGCAAAATAAATTTATTAAAAGTTATTTAAAAAAAAAAACCACTTCAAAGTTTAGCTGCCCGCAAGACAGTTTTTGGCACTCGTAACAGACGCTGGTTCTACAGCACGGCACAGCATTCGGTCTATCACACACACCATTTAACAACGCAAACACACTTCTGTTTCAGTGCTATGTGACACACTAGTACTAATCTGTAGTCCTAAGAACGTCAACACCCTTGCACACGGTAAACATTGTAATGTTACTTAGTACTAAAATATTAAAACTAGAACTAACACCACTATGTGGTAACACGGACTAGTTTAGGGGAAGGTGTACAGCCAGCTAGCTAAGGCCACATAATCCCAGACCTATTGATTTTAAATGCTCCAACCACATTCCATTAGATCTTTCATCTCAAACCCTGCTTTCCCGACAAGGAGGGAGAACACATTCAGAGGCCTGTTCCCTCCGTCTGTTCTTCACACAGCGAGGGAGGGAAGCCGTTCTCACACAGAGCCTCTCCTAGGTTGCTGGCTTCCTGATCCACTACCCAACATTGAATCAATAGTTCTGAGCGATGTTTTCCTAACACTCAGGCTGAGTTCAAGGTCAGTTTTTTTTTTTTTTTTTCCTGGCAGGTCACAGCCTTTGCTCTTGGGAGACAGAATGGAATGTCCTTTGTGTGTGTGGGGACTCCTGGTCTCATGTAGCATGGGGCTCCGTAGTGATCTGTGGCTTTTTACATAAGTCCTGGTAGAATTCTGACTCCAAGAACCGAGGATAAGAATTGTTTTCCATCAAACTGTACACCCTCTTCTGAGCTGTGGTGAAGCAGCCACTTGTAGCCTCTTGGATATTTTGGGCAATCAGAGTTTTCGTTTGGAAGTCTATGTTTATCTGAAAGAACAAAACAAAAGTCCATTTATTGGCTATTCAACACTGCAAGTTGATGCTTAATACTAAAACATAAAGGTGTAATTTGTGATCAGTTATAACTGTCAATTTTGGAGAAACTTAAATGTTAGGACAGCTGGGATGAGAGCCACACAGGGCTCTTCTCACTTGTGCTTGAATGTGGTGTATTCAAGTCTCATGTTTCAACAGTGTTAAAGGTGATCTGAGGAACCTGTTTTCTTACCTCTTTGGGAGCTTCCTTCTCTATGAAGTCCGTATAGATTTTCCTTGCTTTTGAGGACAGTTTTTGGGGTGATTTGGTTTTTTTGAAGTCTTCACAAGCCAACCAGAATTCAATGTTTTCTTCACAGAACTCGGACTTTAAAAACGCCCTGAATGCAGCAAGCCCATCTGGAAGCACAGGAAAAGCAGTATGAATGAAATGACCAAATTACACACGGTTCTTCTAGCACAAAACGATCAGTTCCCTAGACTTCATTCAAGCCTGTCATTCTCGAAGTCTAGCTCGTTAAGCACTAAGATGCCAGTAGGCAAAATGCTTAAGTTTGGAGTCTGCAACAAAAGTATACTTAACTTCACTGGCACTGCAAGACTAGTGTTTATAGGCTGTCAGTTCACCAGGAACTAGGGCTTTTGAAAATATTCTATGCAATGGAAAAGCTGACTCAACCACAGCCTTGAGTAACTGGCATTTTAGTTTTTAGGCTAATTTTTCTTCCCCACCTGAGGTGAATACCTCCTGCTTCTCCATGATTAAACCCAGTGACATAAGGAAAAAGAAACAGAGGCTTTGAACTGTCAGTGGTGGTAATGTCTGTCTAATGCACTTCTTGCAATCATTTCTAGGCTTTTGAGATACTGGTAAGAGAGCACATTCAGGAGGTTAACTTACATTTACTGGCCAGCAGTTCATCAAATGCTTCTGCCCAGAGCTGAGCTTCTTCTGGAGAAGGTCTGCAAGAGAAGTTCCGCAAATGAGCTCCACCACACAAGACAGTTCTTCCCCTTTCCCGTTCACTGGGCTCGCTTAGATATTCATCTCTGTAACTACAGGAGCCGAAACTTACTTGATAAAAGTTTGCTGTTTGCTTTTCTTGCCAGTTTTGGGCTTCCCAGGAGTAGAGGAATTCTGCAAGAAGTAGCTCAAACGGGTCTTCCAATCTTTTAAGCTGGAAAAAAAAAGAGAGAAAAAAATACTTCAAGCGGCAATTCTTGAATGGTCAAATTGTCATCAGCTGCAGTAGCTACAAAGAAAACAGACAAGTCTCACCCTCTTAGCATTTAAACCCAGCACCTCAGAACACAATTTTATCCATTCATCTGACTATAATGAGCTTTACTAGCAGGATAGGACTACATAACAGCCAGGGTGTTTTGAATTTTTAAAAATTTAAATTTATTTCTGACCTAAAAAACAGGTAGTGGGTTTTCTGCACTACAGCTTGCTGTCATTTTACAATTGAGAACAGCAGTCTTGACCCAGCTGATGTTACTTCCCGTTCTGCACTGGAGGTAGGAGGGTCTGCACTAAGCCAGAGACAATGCATAGGTGTAGGTGTGTGTGTGTGTGTGTGTGTGTGTGATGGATTCCCTAGCACCCCTCTGCGACCGCCCACAGTGCTTCTCCGCAGCAGATACTGCAGAGCAAATTACTCATTCCATAGTCGTGACTGGGTGAGCCCTACTTTATGATTTAAAAATGGATCTCAAACATTGAGAATCAACTCAAACATCTCCACCCAGCAGCTATGCAAGCAGCTCAGAACTAACAATGCAGCGTCCAGGCACCGGTGGACGTTATTCAGCTGCAGGATTCTGATGCCACTTCAAATGCAGAACAAAAAGCCAACCAGCCCTTCTCAGACCATCTACCGCCACCTTCTTCAACCATTTCCTATAGTTCCTAAATTCTCGGAGCTCACAAGAAAAAAAAGCACATACCACCATATCTAGCAAGCTAACTTTTCCTCCCCTCGCCCCCCCACACTTTCTCTGCAGAGGCGCAGACTAGAGTATTCAAAGCCGAGGGAAGGTAGGTCCCTAGCAGCAAAGCCAGGCTGGGTATGAAGAGCTATTCGGGAGACAGGGCATACTCACAGTGTCCGTTTCATTTTCTCCCGCTTCTCCTCGACCTTGGGGCCGTTGCCTGCACTCTTGTCCATGGGTACGCAGTCGTGCTGGACAGCCAGGAACATGGCACTTTGCATTCTCAGACTCCCGCGGCCACCGCAGCTGTTTGAGGCCGGGAGCGCGCAGCAGGCTTTTAAGGCGGGTGGCGGCATAGGGGCGGGACCTGAAGGCGTCAGCCACGCCCCAAGAGAGCGCGGATTGGCTCGCTGCAGACGGCACGAGGGCGGGATCGCCCCGGCCTGTGGCAGTCACGGCAGCCGCCGAAGGGCCTGGAAGCGAGGGCGCTGTTGACGTAGGCGCCGCATCCTCGTGCGCACACAGGGTGGAAGGTGGTGGGCGGGGACAGAGAGAGATTTGGTAGGCACTTTGGGCGGCCACAGCGGTGAAGGGTCTCCGAGTTCTTGGCTTTTCCTTTAGCGAAGACCGTACTTTTACTCTCTCTCTCTCTCTCTCTCTCTCTCTCTCTCTCTCTCTCTCTCTCTCTCTCTCTCTCTCTCTCTCTCTCTCTCTCTCTCTCTCTCTCCTCTCTCTCTCTCTCTGTGTGTTCGTGTACGCGCGCCCCACCTTTGTATCTATTGTTCATGGGCACCTATAAACTGCAGCGGGGATGAGGAGAGCCCTGCTGGCTGCACTAAGCTACTCTACCTATTTTAGAGAAGGAAATCAACAACTAGAAAAACCTGAAACATGGACTGTTGAGCTAGGTGCTGTGACTCTGTAGCTTGCTCAGGCATCTTGGAATTCCTAAAGGGAATTTCACGCTGCTCAGGGAGGAAGCGGGAGAAAGTGTCTATTAAAACCTGGTGTTTTAACCGGTTCTGCAGTTTTGATCTTTAAATGCATGGTTGCAGCAGACTGTGACGTTGCAGGGTCATTCCCCAGGAGACCCGAGGGGCAGCTCCTGCGGGGCGCAGCACAGATCAGACAGATAGGTGAGAAATACAAAGGGAAACCCACGATATCGCAGTTCTACTGCACCCTGATCATGTGTAGTTTCAGAGCATAAGGAATCAGGATTTCCTCATGAGTCATTCACGGTTGAACAGACTTAGAAATTACTAGATGTTCAACTGCTTAAGTTAAGGTGGGGGTGCAGTGGGGGTGCAGTGGGGGGCTAGAGCTAGATGTGAGAGCTGGACGGTGTAAAGAGTTTGTTTGGGTAAGCTTCATTTGTGAGAACCCCAGTCTCTGCTCCTGCAGGGTTTAATAAGCCCTGATTTGTAAGAACTAATACGTGACTGTGACTTGAACTACAAACTGATTCAGCTTCCTATGTTACCAGAATGATGCAGTGGAATACCTAAGTGGTTTTCCCATAAAGTCTGAACAGGCTAACAAAAAGGTACGGCTTAGGCTCTAGTTATTCTGATTCATACTAGACCTACTAAAAGGAAAATGAAGACCCATCCTCAAACTGGGAACACATTGTGACAAGCTGAGGGTAGTTTGAATCAGAGACCAAAGTCTGCAGTCGCTAATGAAGAAGATTGGTATAGCCTTTACTATAGAAGGAATATCATTTCGATTTTAGTAACAAATACTTGATAGCATGTTTATGAATCTGTAAGATGAAAATTTTTTAATAAGCCCAAAAGATCTGCACGGTTTCTACATTTGTTTTAATTTCTGACGATTTAATACATATTTATTAAGCGTGTGTAATGGAAATAGTGTTGCTCGTTAAAATATATGTAATGTGCAGGCATAGTTGATTTTTTTCAACAATACAAAACAGGTTTTTTTTTTTCTTTACAACCCTGGGTATTAAAATCATCGATATATATCAGGTGTCCCTTGCTTGACATTTGTGGCTGTTAGCAGGTGAAATCAGAGCCAGTGTTTAACCAGTAGCTGCTAAGTGTCTGTTAGGGCAGTCACTTTCCCCCTGCCTGAGCCCTCATTTCTCATGACTAATAGCAGCTAGCAGCAATAAGATTTCTTTTCCTTTTTTTTTTTTTTTTTTTTTTTTTTGCCAGTCTCTAGATACTATGCAAATCTTGCATTTAAGACCCTTTGCAACAAAGTGCATTATTTTGCACATACAAGCAGGGCAACCTCAAGCTAGCTTTTCAGCATAAAAAAAATCTCAAGGAGTAACTCAAAATTAATTAGGTTCTAAATGTGTAAATTCTATTAACTATAAGGATACTGCAGTTTTTATGTGTGTGTGTCAAGCTTATGAAAAATTGATGTTTATATAATAAATGAGTAAGGACAAGAAACAAAATAGTTCATATCTTTAAACCTGAAAGCTCTGTTCTTTTTATACATTAACAAAGTGAATTTACATGTGCCCTACTAACTAGTTGAAAGGTAGATGATTTTTGTATTTAATACATTTTAATACCTTTTTTTTCCTCCACAGCCTTTTCAGACTGACAATTGGAACTAAGTCACAAAATTATTTTTCTCCCTGGAAATTGTGGTTGCTTGATAAATTTACAACCACTGGTAATTTGGGGAGTTTAGGCAGTACCTACTACAGACAGAAACCTTTTTTTCTTGAGAAGTCACCACATTGGACTAGGAGGGAAGATAGTGGCAGAATGTTTGCTGAGCACCTAAGGGGCCCTGGATTCTATCTCCACCAAAAATAAATCCAATCCGCCCCCTCTCCGGTTAAGGTCCTTTTCAAGACCGGCTTTCATATTTAAAGCAAAAGCTTCATGTCTGGCAACTTCCCCTTTAGAGTTTGTTGTTGTTACAGTTGGCTTTTAGGTAAATAGGATTGCTAAATCCTAAGATGACACACAGTTTCCATTTTGTGGTGGCGGAAGCAGCAATGCACTAGGTTGAAAAAAGACTGGCCCGCAAAGCCACAGCCTGAGATCTGCTGATAAACAAAGCGTAGGTTTCCATTTTGAATCTGCCATGCCCTCTGCTGGAGCTGTCTGAGCACATTCCGCTGGATTCTCCCAGAGCGCAGACTTTTTTTTCTTTTCCAAACAATATCACACAGATAACATAAAGGATAAAATGTCTCACTTGCCAAATACCCACTTTCTTCATTAATTCCTTATTATGAATATTTATATACTAACTCATATTCTAGTAATTTAGAGCCAATATATGCTTAAAAAACTCACAGAAATATTCCGTGTATAACTAAATGCTTAAAACAAAACACAACTTGGCAATATGTTTAGATATTAATTTGAAAGAATTCCAAAACTGTGGCTCACCTTTGTGAAATGTTCTTTTCAAATCAAGAAAACATGGGATAGGTGATTGAAAAAAAATGTCAGTGATGTTCATATATTCAGAAATGTGACACAGGTTCCCCCCCCGCCCCGTTTTATTTTGTCTAACTTTACTTTGTGAAATATTTTATCAGAATGAACACATGGTTTCACAAGACTCTTTTCGTCACCCCTTTCCTCTAACATGATCTCAGATTTAAAAGTTATTATTAATTTCTTAAACAGTAACTTCTGTGCCCAGAAGCTAAGAGAGAAAATTAGTGTTTTTGTCGGGATTGTATTGCTTTAATGCTTGACCTGTGTTTCAGAGGACTTAGTCACTCAACCAGTGTGTGTTGGTGGTTTCACTTAGCTGTGGCCCTGCTTCCTCTGTGCTTTGAGGTACGTATTCCAAATGCAGGCAGGCAAGGCATTGCGAATTTAATCACCTTCTTTACCAAAACACTGAAAATAATAAGAACCTAAGGATGTTTTTTTTATTTCTGAATGAAAAATGTTAACATAAACCAAATACTGCATATAGGTATGTTCAGTAGTTAAGACTGTGAGTTAAAGACTGTGCCTTGTGCTGTCTAAAGCAGGGGGCCGTTGCTTGCAGTGAGTTGAAAACTGATGGGAGAATGTGGTTAGACATACTTCCTTGTACAGTAGGTTGCATAAGTGACCTGAAGACTGCGAAGTACAGAAGCAGAGACTGATTTCTTGACATGTCTTCTGACTGGAATTTTCATTTCTTGCCAGAGAAACTGGAGTGTTAGTTGGAATGCATTGACTATTGTTTTCAAATCAGACATGTTTGGTTAAGGACATGTTAGATTTTGAAGGCTTATAAGCTGCTGGTCACTGGGGATGTAACTTCCTTCACATTTTTTTTTCATGTATGAAAGGACCATTGGCAATAAGAGATGCGATGCACTAGTCCCCACCCCCCACAGGGTACTGAAAACTTTTAAGTAGGGAGAAATTATTTGTTCTATGTATTCTTTAGGCCTTTGATTCATAGACTACTTTATAATAATAGATAAGCTTGTATATATTCTCTTCCTTCACTTTCTTTTATTTTCTCTTCATTTTCTCGTTTTTCTTTTCCTCTGCCTCCTCCTCTTTTTCTCCATCCTTTCCTTTCTCCTTCCTCTCTTCTGTTTCTTCCAATTGACTTCTGCCCTTCCTTTCTTTCACTGTCTTCCTTCCCGTCCCTTTCCTCTCCTTCTTTCCCCTCCCCTCCCCTCCCCTTCCCTTCACTCTCCTTACTGTGTGGCACAGGCTGGTCTCCCAACTCTTGATTTTGTTGCCTCACCCACTCACCCAAGTACTATGATCACACTAACACACACACACACACACACACACACACACACACACACACACACACATCCTAGAGTCCAAATAGAAATAACTGGATAAGAGAGGATGCTTTTGCAGAGAGGTGAATAGAATTTGACACAGCTGTGCTGTAAATATCCAACTCTAAACTCATAGCTAATGGCACCAGAGCTCAGCAAACTTCCCAGTTTGTAAAAGTGAGATACTTCTGTCTTTGTTTTCATAAAATATGTTTAACAGAGCAGGTTGGATGAATTTCTTGTCCATAATTGGGGCACTCAGTTTTGTATTCTTACTGTTGCTGTTTCACTAAATTTCACTGTTAAGTGTAATTACTGGGGTGGCATGTTTCCCTTTCAGGTGGAAAGAATGAGGCTGCCAGTTTAAAGAGCATCAGATAAGTTCCACCTTGGTGTACTGAAGACTAGGTGTTTCAGGGACTGAAGTTTTCTGATGGAGTTTCTTCATTCTACAGTGCTGAAAAGTGATGGATAGAAGAATCTGCATCTAAGGTGCCTCTGCCCCTTCATGTCCTGCCATCTCAGCTTGATTTAGCTACCTTTTTTGAGTGTTTCCTCTCTGGGTTTCCTGGTGGTCCTTTTAACTTCTTCCAAATACAGTATTGGATACATCAGTGATTATTAGTGATGTAAGATTATGTTTTAAAAAGACTTTTACAAAATAAATAATAAAGAGAGAAACAAAGTTAGGTTCACATCAAAATTGAGAAAGCAAGGTAAAGAAATAGCTCTTTGGCTTCCTGTTCCCACTCATTCATACCTTCTCCCATTATCAGCATACCTCACCCAGATGACAGATATGATGAGCCTGTATTGACACATTATTATCATCCAGAGTTGTTGGTTGATATTAGGGTTCATTCCAGTTGGTGTATATTCTGTATGCTTAGCCACAAGTCCACTGACCAGTATCAACCATTGCAGTATCATGCAGAGTACTTTCACTACCATAATTAACTCTCTGTTCGAATTTATCTCTCCCTCTCTGATACCGTTGGCACCTGATTTTTTTTAAAACACATTTTCATAGTTTTGCCTCTATTAGAATGCCTTCTTAATTAGAGTTTGGCATCTAGAGTATATAGTGCTTTTAGATTTGGTTAAGTTTCTTTCATGGCCTTTCCGTCTTGGGGTTTGATATTAAAATATATCATGTAGTAATAGTCCCTTTTTTTGAAGTTTCTGTAGTGTTTTTCTCTATTCACCTATTAAAGGATATCTAGGTTGCTTCCAGGTTTTGGCAAACAAGAGTAAAGCAGATTTAAGTTTTGTATGGGCATGTTTTCAAACTCCTTGAAAATACCAAGGGTTGAGTTGCTTAATTACAAGAACATGTTTAGTATTGTAAGAAAACATCACCTTGTCTCTAAAAGTTGCTTTACCTGTCATGTTCCAATTCCAAATGGCACTTACTGTTGCTCTGCATCTCTGGCAGCACTTGATGCTCTCAGTACCATACATGTGGACTATTCAAACCGTGTACACTGATGTTGCCATGGTTTTAATTCACAGCCTTCTAAAAGCATGTGGTGCATAATTTCTTTTTGTCTGTATATTTGCCATTTGCTTGTTTTCTTTGGTAAGGTGTCAAGGGTTTTGGCTAATTTTAAATCAGACTATTTTCCCACTGTTGAGTTTTATGTTTTCTACATTTTTAAGTAAAGGCCCTTTGTAAAATAAATGCATTTGCTTATTTTTTCCCTTAAGCCTGTGAGATTTCTCTTTTTATTCTCCATTTTTTTTTTTTTTTTTTTTTTTTTTTTTTTTTTTTTTTTTTTTTTTTTTTTTTTTTTTTTTTTTTTTTTTTTTTTTTTTTTTGCCTTTTGAGGAGCCGAACATTTTAATTTTAGATAAGCTCCTCTTAGTATTTCCTCATTTTTGCCAAAAGTTAGTTTTCATCTGTAATGAAATGACTTTAAAAATAACATACATTTTTGTGACATCAACACTACATTTTCAGACTCATGGTAAGATCCAGAAAATTATATTCATAATTACCACAAGTGCCAACATTTCAAGCATGGATTTATGTTACATGGAAAACAAGATCAAGAAAGCAACTGTCAAATGAAAGAGACTCAGACAGGGCAAATCTTAGGATAGCAAATTAAAGGTACTGCTGCTTTATCCAAGGGTTCCTGGCATATTGGACATCACAAAGACAGCCAAAAGCTGTTCCTATATCAGCACCAGGATCAGCACCTCCTATTATAGCTGAAGCTATAGCACCTACATTGATTAATGATTGTGGCAGCCCTTATGGGTGTCTGCTGACTGCATTGGTCTGAAACTCTTCTAGTCAGCTACCACAAACTCTTCTGAGTCTTGGTTGTTATATGTAAAACTGACTGTCAAAGTCCAAACCATCTTGATTTTTCTCTTCCATTATCTTCTACAAATCTTACAGATCTACACTTGACATTTAGATCTGTGCTCCATTTTGAAGACTTCTGGAACATAGTTACATCTTGAAGTATTTAAGCTATCTCTTATCCCTCAAATATGTGTTAGTAATGTCTAGGTTTTTTTGTAGAATTCACATTTTCAACAAATTTATCCACTATTTTTCTAAGGTGTAGGGAGTACTTGGTAAAATTAATATATTCTCTTTCATCTCCTTCTCCCTTTTCTTTTCCCTCTCCCTTTGCCTCTTTCTCCTACCCTCCTTGTTATAGCGTATATTTGGATTCATTTCTTTAAGAGTTTTAAGAGAAATTTTAAAGCAAGCCCGATGAAGACACACTAGTAGCCTTGTCAGTCTTCCTCTAGATAAGCTGTATTTAACTGAGAAATATCAGTTGTTTTCATAAAACAAAAGATGAATCTTTGAATTCTTTTTTTTTCCTAGAGTGGCCCATCTTCTGACACATTCATTCAATTCAATTTCAAGCTTTCATTAACCTTGTTGTCTTCTTCATGAACCACAGATAGATTTATCTTTCATGTTTACTAAATGCCTACATTCTTAAGGAAGAAAGGGCTCATTCTGGCTCACCATTCCAGGGCCCAGTCCATTACAGTGGGAATGCAAGATGGAAGGAGGAGTTGGAAGGATCTAGTTACAAGAAGCAGAGGACAATGAATGAACAAGTGAGCTCAGCTCCCCTTATCCATTTTATACAGTTCAAGGTTCCTGCAAAGGGAATGGTTCCACCCACAGTTGAGACCACTCTTCTAACATTGGTTAACCTAGCTAAGATCATCCCTTATAGGCATTCCTGGAGGCCCACCTCTCAGGTGATTATAGATTCTGTCAAATTACCAACAGAAACCATGACAGTTTCCTATGGGCTTGACCTAACTTCATCATTTAGAGTTTATTCCATTTGCACTGTTTTTTTTTTTTTTTTTTTATTAAACTTTTTTCTAGATTCAAAAGTTTTCTCACTTTATCTTCCTTTTAAACATCAAATAAGAACAGTTTTATACTTAACCAGAAATAAGATTTTCTATCTTTGAAGATGGGAATTTTCATGTGAAGCATCTTTTTGAAGTTGTTCTTCCTTCTTCTGATGGATTTTGAAAGCCGTTTTGCTTGTACATGCTTGATATTGGATTGCTTTCATTTATCTTCTAAAGATGAGTATTTCTTGTAATGTCAGGCTCAACTTGTTCTGAATGTTTAGATTTCTCCTTATTAAGTCCACTGCAAAACTGCTTCAAGTTAGCTCAGAGATAGAAATCTCCCACTCCTTATCAAAAACGTCCAGTTTTTTTTTTTTTTTTCTTTTTTAATAATGGGTACATCAGCTTGACTTAAATTGAAATTGATTCAAGTTCTTCAAATTCTTTTGCAGGTTGAACAGTTTAGAAATTTTATGATTTTCTCTTCTGGAAAGGCAGAATTTTCAGGGTAGTCTTACACAGCCCAGGAAATGACTAAGTCCCCAGCACCCAGTATCTAAAATTTCCTTTACTTGCATAAGATGGGTTTTAAAATACTCAAATATTCAGCATGATTGTAAACAAAACCATCTCCTATAAGAGTCCATGGATATCTGTGCAAACTTTAAGGTCCTCTGAAGGGGCCACCGTTTGACTGGCCCAGAATCTCTAGAACTGTGGTATGCAGAGCCTCCCAGCGACGAGGAGATACCATCAAGTCTTCTAGACTACTACTTTGGGTTTTCAGGACAGCGATGGCTACACAGTCCATCAGAGAATCCCAGTGAGCTTTTATTTCCTGGAACCAAACTAATAATGCCATGTAACGATGGTAGTCCCTGCTCCGTGCACACAAGGGAGTAAATTATTGGCTATTGTTTCCTTTTTCTGTAAGATAATCATTTAATCCTCTTGCCCTGTTTCTCATTTTCTCCACAGAAGCACAGAATAATTTCTATTTTCAGAGCTTTTTTTATTTCTAGCTAGCCTTGATATAACCTAAGCAAGACTGGGGGAAACTGGAAAAGGCTTAGGAAGAACCTAAACAAGATTTCAAGTTACTTTTCCAATTCCATGTTTAAAAACAAAAAGATGAAATAAGCAGAATGTAAAATTTATTTCACATGTCCAGAGAATACTATCTAGTTAAACCAGGAAAAGCTTGTTTTTCTGAAACTTTTCTGTTATGTGATGAAAGGTTTACTAAAGTCCTTCTAGGTGCTTCTGTTCAGAATGATTGTCTCTGGGTGTTTTAGCTATTGGGGTTTGCTGTCAACAAAGCTGATCTGTAGACCACTAGATCACAAATGGCCTAGCTCAATTAGCAACTTAAGTACATGAACAATGAGAATATATGTTAGTTGGGGGACCATTATGTTTTGGTTGGGGCAGGCTCACTAAAGCATCTAAGATATGCTGAAGATTGGCCGATCTGGACTTGGCAAGGCTGGCTGGCTCTGCAGGTTTCAGCTGTGCTTTCTCATGTGTTTGGAAGCCAGCCCATACATGTTTGTACAACTCCATGCCTGCTCCATGTGACTTTCATCCTTGTCTCTCTTTTTTTGTTTTACTTTTTAAAAGATTAATTTATTATTATATCTAAGTACACTGTAACTGCCTTCAGATGCACCAGAAGAGGGCATCAGATCTCATAACGGATGGTTGTGAGCCACCACATGGTTGCTGGGATTTGAACCCAGGACCTTCCAGAAGAGCAGGTGGTGCTCTTAACCACTGAGCCATCTTTCCAGCCCTCCATCCTTGTCTTATAGATGCCTTTCCATATTAGTGCTAGAAGCAGAAGGCAGCCAGTGGAAAGCAGTTACATAATTTGCATTTCACAAAGTTTTCCTGACCATGAGATGTCAACATGTTACCCTTACCTTTTTATTAGGTCATATTCTTCTACAGGGGGACAGAGACAGGCTAACAGGTGACAACGTTGCCCATTTCATTTATCTGTGTGACTCTATTCATCATCCATTGGGAAGAATAGTGGGAGTGTTTGACATGACAGAGATGAAAGCCTAGTGAACTTCAGCTCAGAGATGCCTATATCTCAGTAACGTCAATGTTTATGGGACAAAGAAATACATATTGCAAAAGAGGCTGGGAAATTGCTACAATTTACTGACCATGAAAGCAGAAACTCTATGGTACACACTTTAGAGAAATGAGGTGGTCAAGATGTTGATATAGAAAACCTTGTTCAGAGTAGCTGGAGAATTCCAGGAGATCTCTCATACTCTTAAATCTCATTTTCTTTTCTAATGAGGATAAAATGTGTGAATATATTGCACAAATTAAACTTAGTGGTGCAGGACTCAGATCTTTTGTCTAATAGTGTGTGTGTGTGTGTGTGTGTGTGTGTGTGTGTGTGTGTATGTATGTGTGTGTATGTGTATGTGTATGTGTGTGTGTGTGTGTGTGTGTGTGTGTGAGAGAGAGAGAGAGAGAGAGAGAGAGAGAGAGAGAGAGTTCTGAAGTTAGTATTCAAGGAAGAGTAAGTCAATATTGGTTTTAAGGAAGAAGCAATATTGCACCAGATCATTTTCCCTACTAGATTACCCAGAGATGAGATGATGTCTTTAATTTTTGTTTTGAAATACCAATGGTGACTCAGAATTCCAGAATTTCAGTCATAATAATGATTATCATTATCTTATTTTTTCTGTTTCTAAGGTGATTAGGTGCTAGGTTTCTGCTTCTTGGAGAACACCATAGTTCTTTCTTGGCATGGGTTGTCTGTGATAAAACTTGGGAAACATCTGGAAGAAGCATTTTGTGCTTTGCACAATTGATAAAGAGGAACTTAGAGGGTCTTTCTTTTACAGTTTAAACATTCAGTGTTTATTTTCACCTATTTGAACATAAAGAGACATCTTTTGGACACTAAAATTTGGAAGACTGATTTTGTGTGTGTGTGTTCAGGTTTGAACTCAGGGCTATGTTCATCTAAGTGTGTGATCTGCTGATGAGCTACTTGTCCAGACTGTAAACTGCTGTCTGGTTTGAAGAAGAAGAACAACTCTGGTTCATTAAAGGAGGAAGTATGTTTTTGTGTACATGAGTTGGAGGAGGATAAATGATAATGGTTATGAGAGGTTATACATCTCACTGAGCTGAGTACAAGATGGTCAGAACACTTTCCACATAAATGTCTCAGATCTAAGTCAGAGTCTTTGTGGAACATTGAATTTACTTTCTGTTTGGAAGAGCTTTTTCCCCAGCCTCTTTTGCAGCATGCATTTCTTTGTTCTGTAAACACTGACATTACTGAGATATGGTCTTTGGTCTGCATTCATTCTGCTCTCCTTGTTTATGCTGGTTAATCCCTATGCTGAACTTTTAGCTCATCTCAGACTCTCATGGTTAATTGTCCTAGCTTGGTTCATTCTGCAATTTAGATGAACTTGTTCTTTCTTATTTTGTTCTCAAAGTACTTCTCTGAATTTACCAGCATCTACAGTATTAGAGAAAATATACTCACCATTGGCTTATCCTTTTCCAATTCTGTATTAAGTCTATCGTTGGTTCATTCTACTTTACTTCTTAAAATAAGAATGTTTCCTTTCCTTATTTCTACTCCCAGCCACACTTTCTAATTTTCTCTGCCTCTCTTTTATTAATGGAAACAAAGCTGTTAGTCTTCTTATTCCACTGTCAAGTGTTATGTACATTTACTAAGGCTATTATGTGTGTGTGTGTGTGTGTGTGTGTGTGTGTGTGTGTGTGTGTGTGTGTGTATAAAATTTGTGAATAAATAAAATATTTTATTAACATGGCTTGTTGCTTAGACATTTAGGAAATTTCCATTTTAGACCATTATGTAATATACTGTTTCCATCAGGAAAGTGGATGGAGGCCTAATATATTACATATTAAGAGCCTAGAACAGTCCCTAGTAATTTCATCTTTTATAGTTCTAAAAGACTTAATCTATTGTTCTTAAGTGTTAGGGTTCTAATCCTCCATTGTTGGTGGGATTGCAAGCTGGTACAACCACTCTGGAAATCAGTCTGGCAGTTCCTCAGAAAATTGGATATAGTATTACTGGAAGATCCAGCATATACCTAGAAGATCCTGGGCATATACCTAGAACATGCTCCAACTTGTAATAAGGACACATGCTCTACTATGTTCAAAGCAGCCTTATTTATAATAGCTAGAAGCTGGAAAGAACCAGAGGGATGGATACAGAAAATGTGGTACATTTACACAATGTACAGAAGGATGGATACAGAAAATGTAGTACATTTACACAATGGAGTAATACTCAACTATTAAAAACAATGAATTTATGAAAATCGTAGGCAAATGGAGGGATCTGGAGGATATCATCCTGAGTGAGGTAGCCCAATCACAAAAGAACATACATGATATGCACTCACTGATAAGTGGATATTAACCCAGAAACTTAGAATACCCAAGATACAATTTGCAAAACACATGAAACTCAAGAAGAAGGAAGACCAAAGTGTGGATACTTTATTCCTTCTTAGAATGGGGAACAAAATACCCATGGAGGGAGTTACAGAGACAAAGTTCAGAGATGAGATGGAAGAAAGGACCATCCAGAGACTGCCCCACCGGGTGACCCACCCCATATATAACCATCAAACCCAGACATTATTGCATATTCCAGCAAGATTTAGCTGACAGGACCTTGATATAGCTATCTATCTCTTGAGAGGCTAAGCCAGTGCCTTGCAAATACAGAAGTGGATGCTCACAGTCATCTATTGGGTGGAACACAGGGCCCCTAATGAAGGAGCTAGAGAAAGTAACCAAGGAGCTAAAGGGGTCTACAACCCTATAGGAGGATCAACAATATGAATTAACCAGTACCCCACAGAACTGTGTCTCTAGTTACATATGTAGCAGAGGATGGCCTAATTGGGCATCAATGTAAGGAGAGACCCTTGGTGTTGGGACGATCATATGTCCCAGTATAGGGGGTGCCAGGGCCAGGAAGTGAGAATGGGTGGGTTGGGGAGCAGGGCGGGGGGGGTATAGGGTACTTTCTCGGGACAGCATTTGAAATGTAAATAAAGAAAATATCTAATAAAAAAAAGAAAAAAGTGTTAGGGTTCTGTTCTTATACAGATACAGATGAAAACTTGGGAGGCAGAGGCAGGCAGATTTCTGAGTTCGAGGCCAGCCTGGTCTACAAAGTGAGTTCCAGGACAGCCAGGGCTATACAGAGAGACCCTATCTCGAAAAACCAAAAAAAACAAAAACAAAAACAAAAACAAAAAAACCTGTTTGTTTATTATAATGGTCATAATATATGAAATTATTAGTTTTGACCAAATTCCAAGATTCAAGAAAATGACAACAAATTTAAAATAAGGTCAATTTGGTTGTGCTTGAAAAAGTAAAACATAAGAATATAGATTTTCCCTAACTCTATATATTTACCTTCTGTGGAAAAAACTGAAACTGTAACATAATATAATAATAGAAATAAAATGGAAACTTTTGTAGAACTAATGGAAGAGAAAGAAGATGGATCATTGATCTGTATAAAATTATAGAATCCTGGAATAAAGAAAGAGAGTTCTGGGACCAAAGTGAAGGAAAACAGAACTAACTAGATACATCAGTGTGAGATCCATACAAAGTTTCCTCAGATTTAAGTAGCTAGTTTCTTCAGTAGGTCCTGAAAAGGCTTGGATAGTGTTTTAAATATGAGCATGCTGGAAGGCAGGAAGCAAGGTTAAATTAAATTATTTCAGAATTTGAGGTAGTAGCACATGCAGAGTATTTGATTAAGTTTGACTTAAACTTATATTTGAGTTATTTGAGAATGTTGTGTAGTACATTTTGATCACATCTCCCCTCCCCATGACTTCCAGATCTCCCCATCTCTCCTCCCCAGACAATATTGAGTCCTCTTTTATTTTTCCACCTGTGAAGTCCAATTTGTTCTGTCCATGCAGTCTTGGATGTGTGGCCTCCCACTGGAGCATGGTGGACTTACAAAGGATTAAGCTCAGAAAGGAAATCAACCCTTTCCCAAAAGCTTACAACTGCCAAATACCTTCTAGGTTCAGGGTGAGATTTGGTCTGGCTGGGATCATGCCAGTCTTGCGAATGCTGTTGTAACTGCTACAAATTCATAAGTGCTGCCTCCTGTCCTGTTTTGTCTGGACGACACTGTTTTCTTATAATCATCAAATGCCTCTGATTGTTACACTCATCCTTCTACACACACTCTTCTACAAAGATTCATGAGACTTGGGAGGAGGGAGTGTGATAATGATATTTAGGGCTCAGCATCTGATAGTGTCTTCTGCACCTTGCCACTTGTTGGGTATCTGCGTTAATTACTAGTTACTACAAATAGAAGCTTCTCTGACACTCACAGCATGTGACTAGACTGGTTATAGGGCTTGGAGGAGAATCTATTACTTTTACTTTGCTAAATGGACATGTAGTGTTAAACTAACTCCTAGTGACTTATTGTTATACCCATTGATTAATGCAGTTCTCAGCTCTCACCAGGGGAATTTCTACCAGGTTTGATCTTACACAGAGAGTGTGATAAATTATTTTATAAGTAAAAGGAGACATAAATATGAAAGGTAATGGGTACTTAAAAGTTACAAGTTAGTCATCACACATCATCTTTTGAGATGAATCAAAGTCATATATAGAAAATAATTCAATAAAAATTATTGTTTTTTTTTTTTTTTTAGAAAAGGGGTTGAAAACAGATCAGCGAACATGTTTGATGTGTAATGGTCTGAGAGAGGATTGAGTTAAGGACTCTGAAGTTGAGTCAGAGCTGAACAGGGAGCATGACTATTGATGAGTTCTGACATCAGGGTCCAGTGGGTTGTTTATATGAGCTGTATCAAGCCATTCAGGGTGGAACAATTCCCACATCGCTGCAAAGCACAAAGTGATATTGTCAACCACTGCTTGAAGTCAACAGCCTAAAGAAGAAAGCACTCAAGAGAAAACCAATGACAAACTCAATTTTAAAGCTGTGGAAATGTTAAAATATTTTCAAATGGGTTCCACCAGGAAATATTGTAAAGTCAATAGAAATATTTTCATAGTGGAATACAAAATTTCTGCCTTGTTCTGTTGCTAAATGGAACTCTTTTTAGCTTATGACAAGAAATGTAAGATAGTGTGCTATGATTTACAGACAAGCTATGTCCTAGGTACCTATGTCCTTAGTAGTGCTCCTAGCTGTGGGGTGGACTGTGTGGCTGTGGCCCTGCTGTTGGCCTGTCCCCACACAGAGTATAAGGCAATAGGAGCAGTCTGATACAAAGTCTGAGCCAGGTGACTGCTCGGACAGACTCCTCAGCAGATTTCTTGTGTGCTCACTTCTGCTTCTTAATGTCTTACATTGGTCACCTGTATGGCTGACCTATTTTACTTTGCTCTCATGAAATAAGAGCTATAATTATTCACCTTTGTCACCACCTAGGACAAACTTTTCCATAAAACGGTGCCAAGAAAACACTTGGTGGATGAATCTAATCAAAGAAGCTGTGTTACAGTGAGAAGTCCATTGGCTTTCGAGCCAGCGATTTGGTTTCAAGCCCAGGCTGCTAATGATTAACCACCTTCTGTCAGGGTACTTCCTCCCCCCATCAGCTAAGACTTCCCCTTGGGAGCCTCCCAGACACCCACACTATCCAGCATTCAGAATGAACTCATTGTGCTGTGCTTTCCCACAAAGCCATGTTTCCCCTTGGGCAGGTTACACTCTGCTGTTTCCTTTGTGAGCTGGTAGGTAGGTGCTTTCAGTACAGACTCTTTATTTCCTGAATATTAAAGACTCACTCTGGTCAGGCTTGTGTAGGTGCTAGCAAAACAAAAATGAGTGGCTTAACTTACGTGAGAGTGGGAAGACAGTAACATGGTATTGGGGTTTCCAAGAACGTTCTTTAGAGAACAGACTGTCTTTCTCCCACTTCAATACTAATTCCAACAGCCACACCTCCCTCCCAACCCTGACTTGAATACTAATTCTAATAGACTTTGTTACCAAGCAACAATTGCATTTTCTCCATTCCTTATTCCCAGTGCTTATCATGCCAGCCACTGTCAAAACTACCTAAGAATATCTACCTAAAAGGAGGAGGAGTTTATTATGTCTCATAGTATCAGGGGTTACAGAAAGGCAAAGTGGCTCACTGTATGGTGGCCAGGCATCAACAAAGGAGAGGAGGAGCTTAGGTCTCTGTTTCTCCTTCAAGGGTACATCTTCCTGGTAGGTGACATCTTCAGTGACCTAACTTCCTGTTACTTGGCTCTATCTTTTTGACATAGGGTCTTTGGGGGGGCCCTTAAGTTCTAAATCATGGCATGTCTTTAAGATAGAAGCCATTGTCCCCATTTTCAGGTCTTTGGAGAAGTGAAGAAATGGCTGGCCTTGAATCATTGTCATGGCTGATCTGGAATTCGATCTCTACATGTGTAATTTTTGGGTTGTCATCAAGAGACTTTCTCAGGACCCTGTGTGATTATGGTCTCTGAAAGGCTGACCTTAAAAGTTAATCTAGTTATTAAATATCATCAGGTTCCTCATAGCTAGCAGGCTAATTTCTAGGCTCTGAGGTAGATGAGTTTGACCAGTGGACAGGACAGCAGTCTTTAGGATAGAAATAGCTGTTAAAGGCTTTAAGAAAGAAACTCTTGGATCAGATAAAAACCAAACCAAACCAAACCAAACCAAACCAAACCAAGCCAAACCAAACCAAACCAAACCAAACCAAACCAAACCAAACTAGTAACCATCATGATCCTGATCTGACTTAAAAAAAATACCCTTTGTATCTGGTAAAATGTTTACATATGATACATGATAGTATTTACACAAAGGTAAAGACATATGTGAATAATTATGTGGCCCCTTCAGGTATGCAAAATGTGATGTCTCACCACCAATGGGAACTACAAACTCTGGAAACCAGCTGTGTCTACAGAGACTGATTGACTGACTAGGATTGCAGTGATACGGAGAGGTTGGAATGTTGCAGGGCCAGAGGCTAATTATCTTATCTTGGGCTAGTGTTAGCCACATGAGTAGCTATTCCTTGCCCACCTCTGTGTCATAACTAATATCCTGTGACTAATAGACAAACACCCTTTGAAATCTATTAGCTTAGGAGACCACTATATCCCACGAATTTCAAAGCCAAGAAAGTCATCAGCTAACATCTGGGACACGTAGAAAAGCTTCCCAATAGATCATCTGTTGTAATCACCCCTTTGATGTACCTCCCAATGTGTTTTAAACTTGCCCTGATTGTTCTTCTTTGACCTTCTTTGCTCAGTGAAACTGTAAAACTTCATGAAGCTATTTCCAGTTTAGAACATAGAATTTGGGGTACATCTGTGGTCCTAGGACATGCTCATTCAACTTTGGCTCCAGAATAAACTATTTCTTATTCACTTAAGGAAGAAAAGAAAAGTTATGTTAGTGAGAGCCAGTATCAGATGCCCTGTATGATTTTGAATCCTTAGTTGTTCAATAACGTAGTGAAGTAGCTATTCATAAAAAGGCTATAGACAATAGTAGTAACCCATAAATGAAAATTAGAGGCTTTTTTCAAAGAATAAATCTATTAGTTACTATGTTTGTACATATAGAATTGTACAAATGTCTGCAGACAGTCCATGGAACACTTCTCTCTATATTAGTATCTAGTATTTAATATGGAAACATCCTTTTAAAGTCATTTTTTGAGTCCACTATTTGTTGGTCAACTACTCCTGAACATAAAACATACCCTAGAGTAGTTGATATACCTAGTATCATTTTATTGCAGAAAACTGATTTTCCTCTCCCTGGAGATATAAGTGACAATTTTATTGTTAACTAGTTTTACATTCATCCCATCATTCATTTAAAAAATATAGTAAAATAAAATATTACAAGATAAAACAAAACCTATCACATAGAAATTAGATAATACAAATGAACAGAAGGAAAAAAGTCACAAGGAAGGTATAAGAGTCAGAGACCCAATTGTTCATATACTCAGAAGTACCTTAAAATCACCAAACTGAAAGCTATTAAATTAAGCACAGAGGACCTGGTGCAGACCCGTGCAGGCCCTGTTCAGGTTCTGTGCTATCTATGTGAGTTCATAGAAACTTTTCTCATGTTGAGTTAAAGAGCTTTTTTTTTTCTCCATCACCTCTGACTCTTAATGCTCTTCCCTCTTCCTCTTCAAAGTGGTTGCCTGAGCTCTAGGGTGTTTGATGGAGACATCTCATTTAGGGCTGGATATTTGAAGGTGTCTCACTCTTTGCTCAATATCTGGCTGTGGGTCTCTATATTTGTTCCCATCTGCTACAGGAGAACGCTTCTATGATGGTGGCCGAACAAGGTACTGATCTGTGAGTATAGCTGAATGTCATGAGGTCATTTCATCCCTACATTGTTTTCTTTTCTTTTCTTTTCTTTTCTTTTCTTTTTTTTTCTTTTCTTTTTTTTTTCTTTTTTTTTTTGGTTTGCCATAGGTCACTGAGCTATCTAATCCCAGGTTATTGGTTATCCAAGCAGTGTCAGATATGGGTTCCATCTTGTGGGATGGGTCTATGACAATCAGTTATTTCTTGGTTACTGTGCCACTATTGCCTTACATATCTTACAGGTAGTAAGCATCATTGCTTCATTATAGATAAAGAATTTGTAGCTGGCTTGGTGTTCATGTTTCTCCTCTTTTGGTAGCATACAGAGTCCCTCCTGTAACAAAGATACTGGAATGTAGGGATGAACGTTCAATGTAGGCACTAGGTCAACATCTCCATGTTCAATGAGCTGTGTGGGTGTTGTCCTTAAGCAATATGGCCTTACTGTCAGTTTGTGGGAATAACCTATAGTTTTGGCAACAACTTGAGTTGTTTGGGGATTTCTTTGTTTGTTTGGGGATTTTTATGGGATCACTTTGGCCAACAACTCAATTAGATATATCCTAATCCTTCCATACTGGAAGCTTCACTGGGTGACAAGAGATGGTCAGTCCTGACTCTCTCTCCCACATTATTTGGTGATTTCATTTAGATTGCCTTCATGTATGTTTATATTTTAGGACTTTTCTAGGTTATTAGGTTATTAGGTTATTTATTAGGTTTCTATACAACCACTCAAATGCCCCTGAGTTTTGGCAATCTCTCCCAATATTTCCTCCCACTACCTTCTCTCATCTCCCCTCCCCATTAAACAGTAAGTACTCTTAATAAAAGTAGTATTTGATAATTAAAATGTTGTGACATATGAATAATTTATAGTTATACATTTATATATTGTGTATTATAAATTTCCAGACAAATGCTACTGAATACATATCTTCCTATGTAAATAAATATAATCTTATTAGATTCTGCATTCATATTTTATTCTCAGATCTTGAAATTTGAGCATTTCTCTCAAAAGTTGTCTGAGGTTGAAAGCTATATGAGTAATTTTATTCTTTGGTATCTCATTTAAGGTATTTTAGTTAGAATAGATATGCTAATGGACAATAAGTATGTATATTAGAAATATACTATCCATCCATCCATCCATCCATCCATCCATCCATCCATCCATCCAAACAAACTGACACACCAAAGTATAAACACCTTTTATCATTTTAGTAAGAACTCAAATAGATATTTCAGGTTTAAGTATCAACTTATATTAGAGAATGAAATAAATGCTAATTTTTCATATATAATGACTGCTTGATAGTCATTTAGGAACCTTAGTAAAACTGAAATTTTCTACCTGCAATGTCATTAGCAAAGTTTGCTCTTAAACACTTTTGTGGCCATGACAAAGCATTTTGTAAAAAGACAATAAAAAGGTCTATTATATTTTGAGACAGGCCTATGATCTCAGGACTTGGGAGACTGATAGGTTAGTGAGTCCAAGAATAATGTGGACCACATGTCAAACAGGGAGCTGGAAGCAAGGAGGGATCTAGCATGAGAAGAACTTAGATGTGCAGTTACATCAGAAATGAAAAGGCTCTTTCAGGCCATGAAGGAAATGTTTGTTTTGTATGATCTCAAAAAGCAAATCCTGTTGACTTAATAAATGAATCCAGTGTCATGTTTGGTTATTCCAGGGCTGACATTTTCTTAGGTTACATTAGGTGACTGTGGTGCATTGTCATGGACAGGCACACTCTGAAAGGGGAGAGAGGAAACTCTGAGGCAACCTGAATCTCAGGATCAGCCACGCTGGGAGCTAGAATGATTGCAGTCATCCATCATGCTGGTGACTCAGTACCTGCTTTTTGGCTTCCTTCTGCAATGCCTTCTATACCATCATCAATTACTCCTTTCAAATCTCCCGTTTCTGCCTAGTGGTTTCAGATATTCCATTTCAATTTAAAAATAGAAATGAAGAGTAGTTTGAGGTGTACTGTACGCTAAGCTCATTCTCCTTTTTATTCTCACAAATAACCTTCTGAACAAGGTGTGAGATGTTTATCTCTTAGGAGCATTCATCATCTGTAACCTTAAATTAGTATGCAGGGACCCACAGACAGCAAACTTGGAAAAGATTCCATAATAAACTTAAAGCCAATAGATTGTCCACTCAAATCCTCCTCCCAACTAGATAGTAATATATTAACTACTCTTGTATCATTGTGACAAAAAGGGAGATTTAGTGTAGCTTGAGGTATCAGATGTTTAGCTCATGGCATTATTCCATCTTTTATGGAGATGGGACCATGGCACACAGGAAACAGTTGGGAAAGAAGAGAGTCTTGAGAAAAGATAGATCTAAGAACCCAAGGCCCACTTCTTCCCATTCGGTGCAAGACCTTCCAAAAGAGCACCAGCAGAGGTAGAGCTAGCTAAGCTAGCTGAGTCATTCTGTCTCTGGTCCCCAAAGGCTCACGGGCATCTTATATCAGCATTTGCTTGTCTCTAATGAGAGTTTCCAATGCTCAACGACCCAACATTGTTGAGAGTCAAAGTTCAAAAATCTCCTGAGTCTCAAGACAAAATCTTAACTGTGACTTACTGTCACATAACCACAAAGGTACATATTTCTAGGCTATCATAGCTAAGTAATCATTCCCACTCTAAAAGGGAAAAACAGGAGAGTAGCTAATAGAGTTTGGCGCAAAACTAAGACCAAAACCCAACAAGGAATCATTAAATCCTTTACCTCTGTGTCTATCATCCAGGGCATGCGATGCTAGAACATGAGATCCAACATGATAAACAACTTTAGCTCTGTGGCCTTTTCCTTATCAGCCCACATCGTCTCTACCCTAGGCTGACGTCACTTGCTGCCCTTGGTTTTCCTCAGCAAATGGTCCATATTCTTGCTATTGGAGTCTATACTCCACTTTTGTGGCTTCATGTGTTGTAACATTAGGCAATGCCCCAAGAGACCTGTGACTAAAGACCCTGATACATACAGTGTGGTCTTTTAGGCCTCCATGGATTTGAAATTCTTGGATTCTGTGTCACATGAATGATGCTAAAGTCTCCTGCTGGCTTTTGACTGTAGAGTACCCTTTTGATGGTGGCTGCAGTAGCCTCTGAGAACCTGAGCAGTTGAACACAGGGAGACATTTCTTAGGTAACCCTGTGTGAGCAGGATACCCCATAGTGCTCTTTACTCAAAGGAAAGTCTTTTTAAATGAGTTTTTTATTTCATGTCATGAGTTCTCAGTGGAAGAGGTCTGACAAATTCCTGAGATGGCCTCCAGGAATTTTTCCTGTTATCTCTGCAAAGTTCCTGGCTTCATTTGACTGTAAAGATTCTTTAACTACCATGCCCTCCTGGTATACAACTGGAACTTTTTCTGTTTGACACCTTTTGTTTTTGGGGGCAAAATTATTTTCCAAATCCTTCAGCTCTACTCTTTGCTTCAAAATTTTGGGATTTTTATCTAAAAGCTGTCAGAATCATCCATAATGTCCATATGGCCTATTAATTTGGCCTTACCAAAAATTTTGAGAAAATGCAGAAAAATTACTTTCAGTAATATAATCGGAACTACTATAATCTCTCAACAGAGCCTTCTTTCCAATCTGAAGCCTTCTTCCTGTCACTATTCTGCTCTCCTAACTCCTACCAAATAGTCTCATTAAGTTGAAAATACAGCACTCTAGGCTGTAAGTTTTCTTTGTGATTATTGTATCACCACGACACAGTACATGACATAAAAGGAAGGATCATTTATTTTAGATCATGGCTTCAGAGGGTTCAGTCTGAGGTTACTTGACCTATGTGCTTGGATAGATCATCGTGTCAAGGAATGACAAGGAGAGGGAGGGAGAGGGTTGAACAAGATATGTTCAAAGACCCATTCCCAGTGACCTACTTACTACAGTTCTAAAGTTAAGGGACTTAGTGTTCAACACATGAGATTGAGGATGACATTTTGTATTCCAACCATAATGATTAGTTTTGGCAATTAACAACTATTCATGTTATGTAAATGTCGTGTAAAACATAATAGCCACAATTGAAGGTATAGCATTTCAAGAAGTGGAAATCAGTAGAAAAGCCATTGACAAATGAAGGCCTGGCAATGTGGATAGCTATCAGTAGGAAAGATTAAACAAACACAAATAATATCACAATAAGCACACTGAAAGGGAATGCTCAAGCACTGAAATAAAAAATTTTAAAGTTTTGAAATACATATATATTACAAAAATGTAATATGAATGAAGCATGCTGGAGTATGTTGTCTTTAATCTTAGAACGTGAGAGGCAGATGCAGACAGGTCTTTGTAAATTCAAGCCAGCCAAATCTACACAGAGAGTTACAAACCAAACAGGGCAACACAGTGAGATCCTGTTTCAAAACAAAACAAAAGAAAAAAAAAAACCAAACAAACTAACAAATGTAGAGTAACTAAACTGTGTTATGCTTTCATTTTGTTTATTCTTTGTAACTTCATAATTTGAAATGTTTTTCATTCTAATACTTTGTAATTCATATTATCATGGGAATCTCCTAAATACTGGAACAGGGGCTATTCCTGATTTTCTTGCCTGTTTGTGCTTTCCATCCCCCTCATTGGCCTCAGTGGGAGAGGATGTGCCTAGTCCTGAAGAGACTTGATGTGCCAGGGTGGGATGTCTTCAGAGTGGAGACAGAGATGGGGGAATGGGGAGAGTAACTGTGGGAGGAGAGGACTGGGAGGAGGTGTGACAGATAGTGCGATGTAAAGTGAATAAATAAATAAAATAATGAAAAATTAACCTAAATATCCTTAATATCTTTATTTTTGTTTTAATAATTCTGTTTTGTTTTTATGATGAAGCCATAACCAATATCTCTTTATGATTCATTCACAAATTTTGGACTTTGCTGTAATGGCTTTATTTCTGCGTGGCTTCTGAGCTATTCTCAATTACTCTTTGTAATTTTAACAATGAATACTTATTATGTTTTTTTTTTCTAATTGTACAGAGACCAGAACAATGTGCTTACTTGCTTTCAAGCTTTAAAGCTGATGAGAAAGCAGGAATTGGAAAACAGACATACGATGTCCCATACTCATGTCTGTTTGACTGTTTTTAGATATGGTCTCATAGTCCATGTTATTCATCAGCTCTCTGTATATCCTAGGCTGGCCTCTAACCTGTGATCTTACTATGAATGTTCCTTTGGAGCGCGGGGATTATAGATGGGTGATACCATACCTAACTCACATTATTTTTACATACTAAGTCGAACTGTCCCTGTGCCTTATCGTTATGTGCCTTTTCCTGGGGGAGAGAACACATGCATTTTCACCCCAGGTAGGGCACTGAAAACAGGTCAAATAAATGATTCAGACTAAGTGTAGTCACAAACCCATTAGTGAGCCAATGGGTTTATTGGGGTTGCTTACAGGGTCATTGGTCACTCAGAGGTAATGGCATCACTGAAAAATCTCACTCTAGTGTTAACGCCAACTCACAAAGCATCTCTGGCTTGCTTAAATGTTCTTTTATTCATTTATTTATTTATTTAAAATTTTATTTACATTTTTTGAAAATTTAGTTATTATTTTTCTTTTATGTATATGAATGTTCTGCCATGATGTATGTATGTGCTCTGTATGTGTGTCTGGTACCCACAGAAGAGGGCACTGAGTCCTCTGAAACTGGAGTTAAGCAAGGTTGTAAACTGCTGTGTGGATGCTGGGACTGCGAGGTCCTCTGCAGGATCTGCAAGTGCCCTTAGTCCCTGACCCATGTCTCCAGCCCTGGACTTCTTGCTGTCAGCTCCATAGGAGAATATCCTTTCCCAAGCAGGTGTTCATTATCTGTATCAACTTGTAGAAGGCCTTGTGAGGCCTCTAACCTTCTACACTTGTTCCTGATCTTTCAAGTATCCTTAGGGCTCTCAATCTTATGAGGTTCTATCTGTTTCCAGGAGGAACATCTGTTTTTACCCCAAATTATGATTAGGACAAGTTATTATTTTAGTCTGGCTTCTCACCATCATATTCATCATGTTTAGAGGACCCCCATTGGACAGAGCTCTGATTCCAAAACATTTTATGTCATGGGGCTGAGCACAAATCCTTGGTCTAATCATTTGCCATTAGCTCAGTGGCAAGATTATAAAATGCACAGCTAGTTACTTTCAGTAGTTTTCTTTACTTTTTTAAATTTGAAAACAAAACAAAACTTTGAATCCAGTACATAGTTTCTATCTTCTTAAAAAGTGGAATAAATGATATGAAGTTCCTTGCATGGCTGGGACTCCATATCACGTATTCCACTGTTTCTATTTGTTTCTATTTAAACATGCAACCTAAATAAATAGAAGATGCAGCTGTAGCTTCACTACTATCAGAAGTGATGACATAATACACAATGCTTTTTTCTATTCAGTGTTCCACATAGTTTCATCCTTACTCTCATGGGTATGTTAGTTTTGCTACTTGGACGGTGGCTTTGCTATTCTGCTTTTCTGAAACACATTTGGAAATCGTTGGTGTGTGCACTATAATATAACTGAGTATAGGCATTTGCATTGTCCAGATTTTTATCTAGAATTAAACACAAAACAGCGAAAAACTGCATTCAAAAAGACTCAGTCTTAAGACACATGACATGTTTTATTTGTAATAATCTTTTAGGGTCAAAGTTTTTTGTTTTGGTGTGTGTGTGTGTGTGTGTGTGTGTGTGTGTATGCATGTGTATTTGGTGGAGAGAAAATCGACCAAAATTCTGTTTAATTATATTTCTGATGTATTTAGTATTCATTATTATTATTTTGTTTTTAAATTATGCTTTACAACTATGTGTATTCAAGAATGTGCTTCTGCACAAAGATTGGCGGTGGGCAATAGTAATATAGTTCGTTGCGATGGTCTGGAATGGAAACGTCGTGACGCGCACAGACTGATTTCATCATATGACCCATTTCATATTTTGGCAGAACTTATTGGCTTAGAAATTTAGCGTATGAGCCACTTTTGGCAAGCTCCTGAAATAAGCAAAGCTTTTTTTAGACCCATGTCCTCACCGGGAGTGCTTCTCAGGATGGCGTATTTTTGACTTTGGGCACTTTGAACCTTTCTGATTTTCCCGACTGGTTGCTTGAGGCCAGACTAAGAAAAGATTCAAAATGAAGAAACACATTGTAAGGCAGTTGTGTTTCATTTTAAGGTCTGATAAAAATGTGTCTTGGGCATTAGAGCACTTTGTCCCCAGTTGGTGACTGGGGAGGTCAGGTGGTGGAGCCTTTCTACGGAAGTGCATCACTTGGAGTGGGCTTTGGGATGGAAAGCCTCGTGCTGCCTGCAGTTTGTTTTCTCTGTACGGTGCACATGGTTCAAGATGTGAGCTCTCAGCTTCCTCTTCTTGCTACTGTGCCTTCCCACCAGAGACTTCTGTCCCCCTGGCACCACAAGCTCCTCCAATCTGTTTCATTTGTAAGTTACTTCCGTCATCATATGTTCTCAGAGCAGCAGAAAACTAATATAGCTCCCGTGGTACCTGGCATGTCGAGATGTTACATAAACACGAATTTCTGACTCTCGGTTATGTAATCATGCTTAATTCTTTTATAGGCTGGTGTATACATTAATAGAAAATTTAAATTATGAAAATCAAGATGTATTGTTTTTATTATGCTTGTTCCCAAAAGATTTTTAGAGTCAGTGGGTTAGGAATTTCTTATTCTCATGAAAAAAAAAATTTCCTAATGAACTCCGCCCTCTCATCCGTGCACACTGATATTCAGAGCTACCCAGGCGCATTAGCCATACATCCAGATAAAGGCTGTGTGTGCGTGCCAGGCATTCCACATACCCAGTGGAGGGAGTAAGATCCTGAATGGGCAGGCCAAGTCTCTGCATGCTCCGACTAGTTGGGAGGAGACATAAAGTTTCTAAACGGTTTACCCTGAAGAGTTGTAGGATCAAATACACATTTCTAAGTACTTCCACAGTTACAATAATTGACCAGGAAATACTGACAGAAAGAGTAATTCTATCAGCAAAGGATAAATCGTTTCTGAACAGTTCTGCAATGCCTGATCGAATTTTGGGGCATGGCTTTGTACTGCAGTAAAACTAAACTAAAGGAGGAGTGGGTTGGGATAAGAGGCAGGGTGGAAAATGTGTGCTCGAGAAAGCAGAGGATTTGATATGATCAAGTAAAACCCATTGATCATATCCATCCTTGTTACAAAGGAACAGTCACTGTAGTTGAACTAACCAAACCTGTGCATTATTTTGAAAATTGTTTCCTGCTTTCTTTCTTTTCCTTCAGGTTACACTGCATGAATGACTTAGCTTTAACTTGGTCATAAAATAAACACCCACTTTCTCTGTATGGTCCTTGTTAAGATTGTGTGTGTGTGTGTGTGTGTGTGTGTGTGTGTGTGTGAAAGATGTATTTTGTTTCTTTTCCCTCTCAATGGAGCTGATTCTAATGATATTCCATCTAAATGACCACAGATACTTGAGGACAAAGGTGGGATTTAGGAAAGGTAACAGGAGTAACTAAAAATCTATAGTACCATTGTCTTTGATACATCCTAAAATGAGTACTTAATTGGTAGGAAAAGAAATACCACTTTAAAGAACTGGTTCTCGACCTAGATTGCTTCTCTCCTGTACAGGAGGATATTTGGTAAGGCCTGGAGAGGTTTTCATTGGCCTACCTGCTCTGATATGTTCTTTCCTCACAGACTTCTCTTTTTTTTCTGCTGCTCTACCCCACACCACCCCAAGACATTCCCTGTTTTGTTTCACCTTATTGCAGTGAACTATATAAAATCACCAGATAAAAATGATCATGTGTTACAAAGTAAATGTTAAGAAACTATAGTACCTTTGTCTGTATTACATTCCAAAACTAGGCTGGGACAGGAACACCACTTTAAATTTGTGGAAAGGTAGGTGGTATAGTCTTGTTAGAAGAAGAAGTGCGTCACTTTAGGTGGGCTTTGGGGTGGAAAGCCTCATGCTGCTCACAGTTTGCTTTTTCTCTGTTTTGATGAAGGTGTGAGCTCTCGGCTTCTTCCTCTTGTTGGTATGCCTTCCCACGATGGGTTTCTGTCCCTCTGGAACCAAGAGCTCCCTCCTCCCCAAACAAACAAACAAACAAACAACAACATACAAGAAGTGAAAGAGACTATGTTTCCTGGTATTGGGTGGGAGAACTCAGTGATATCTGCAAACATCTTTAAGACAAAGAATGGATACCACAAAATTGATCTAATGCAAAATATCAGTGGTGCTGAGGTAGAGAAGTCATGCTGGTTTCAAGGCAATAAAACTTTATTATAAAGAAATGGTATATTTCTATATCATTTAAAAAGTATGTTGGTTCTAATTTAGAATTTTTTTTAGGTTATACATTTTTTATTAGATATTTTCTTTATTTACATTTCAAATGCTATCCAGAAAGTACCATATACCCTCCCCCTGCCCTGTTCCCCTACCCACCCAATCCCACTTCTTGGCCCTGGCATTCCCCTGTACTGGGGCATATAAAGTTTGCAAGACCAAGGTGCCTCTCTTCCCAATGATGGCCGACTAGGCCATCTTCTGCTACATATGCAGCTAGAGACATGAGCTCTGGGGGTACTGGTTAGTACATATTGTTGTCCCACCTATAGGGTTGTAGACCCCTTCAGCTCCTGGGGTACTTTCTCTAGCTCATCCATTGGGGGCCCTATGTTCCATCCACTAGATGACTGTGAGCATCGGCTTCTGTATTTGCCAGGCACTGGCATAGCCTCTCTCGAGATAGCTATATCAGAATCCTTTCAGTAAAATCTTACTGGCATATGCAATAGTGTCTGGGTTTGGTGGCTCATTATGGGAAGGATCGCTGGGTGGCATAGTCTCTGGATGTTCCATCCTTTCTTCTTAGCTCCAAACTTTGTCTCTGTAACTCCTTCCATGGGTGTTTTGTTCCCTATTCTAAGGAGGAATGAAGTATTCACACTTTGGTCTTCCTTCTTCATTTTCTTGTGTTTTGCAAATTGTTCAATTCCATCATCTGTTTGGTTGTGTTTTCTTGTAATTCTTTAAGTGATTTTTGAGTTTCCTCTTTAAGGACTTCTACCTGTTTAGCAGTGTTTTCCTGTGATTCTTTTAGTGAGTTATTAATGCCCTTCTTAAGGTCCTCTACCAGCATCGTGAGATATGATTTTGAATCCAAATCTTGCTTTTTGGGTGTGTTGGGGTAACCAGGACTGGCTGAGGTGGGAGTGCTGGGTTCTGATGATGGTGTGTGGTCTTGGTTTCTGTTGGTAAGATTCTTATGTTTGCCTTTCTCTATTTGGTAATCTCTAGTGTTAGCTGTTATAGTTGTCTCTGGCTGGATCCTGTTCCTCCTGTGATTCTGTTAGCCTCTGTCAGCTGTCCTGGGTTTCTAGCTCTCTTCTGAGTCTCAGTGGTCAGAGTACTCTCTTCAAGCAAACTCTCCTCTTGCTGGGAAGGTACACAGAGGTCTGGCCTTCAGACCTACCTCCTGGCTTAAGATGAAGGCCCGAAACTGGGCCTGTCCCAGAAGAAGGGTTGCCTCTGCAGTCTGTGTGCTCACCTGCACAGACTCGTCTCTGAGGGACCCAAGACCCAAGATGGCTCTCTCACCTGCTCTGTCTGTCAGAACCCTCCCTGGCAGACACCTCTCCTCTGGCAGGGAAGGTGCCCAGATGTCTGGAGCCCGAAATGGGGGTCTGTCCCAGAAACTGTGTTGCTTCTGCCTGCATCAGAATCTGTGTTGCTTCTGTAGTCTGCTGGCTCACCCTGTGCAGTCTGGGAGCTGATCTGCACAGACTGTTCTCAGAGGGACCTGGGAGATAAAATGACTGCCTCACCTGCTCTGTGGGTCACAGCCCTCCCTGGCGGCCACCTCTCCTCTGGCGGGGAAGGTGGCCAGATGTCTGCAGCCCAAAATAGGGCCTGTCCCAGAAGCCCTGTTGCTTCTGCAGTCTGCTCACTCACCCTCTGCAGCCTGAGAGCTGATCTTCGTGCACTGGTTTCAGAGGGACCAGGGAGCCATTTAGAATTTTTTAAAGACAAAGTTTGGAAACACTTATTTAAGAAAGGTATTTCAATTTTATCTCCAGTCATTCATCTCATGGCAATGCATTATGAGAAAGGGACTGGAACTTTTGCTGGATGTCACAGCCAAAATTAACAATATTCTTTGAGATCACTTAAGACTATCTTACTGTGTACCCATCCCGTTTGTTTAACATGCCTTTAGGAGAACAATGTAAAAGACAACCTTGCTTGTCTTAGATTTCCCATGTAATTAACTTTTATAATTGAAGGCAGTGCATGGTTGTAATATTAAGTTATGTCCTTGATGCAGAAAAATGCATGTGTGTTCCCATGTATATCATTCTTGGAAACAGCAGAAAGACAGAAAGTAGTCTTATAAAATGAATAGCTACTATAAATGTTGACTATAACATGTGGATATTGCTTGTGAAACAATGATGTTTGTAGTACTGTTTGTTTTCTGGGTTAATTGGAATCTGATTTAATAACTTGTAAGACTATGTTAAAGATTTCTGTAAAGTGTCCCTCATTCCTTCCCTACGTGATGCTTTATGTACTATTCAATAAGCTTAGAGCAAAACCCTTTGTTAGGGAGACAGCCACACAGGACAGACAGACATGAACACACAGGGACAGACACAGAGACAGATTCACAAGGTTACCTCCTTCAAGCAGGCACACACAGAACAGAAAAAACAGGGAGAGTAAAAAAGAGAGTTAAAATCTGGACTGGCTAAGGGACACACACACAGACACACACACACACACACACACACACACACACACACACACACACATGCACACACACACACATACACGCACACACACACAGATTTGATTTCTTTCCTCAATTTCCTCAATGTGACATTGATGTCTTACTGGTGACTCTTAATCTTAAATCAACTGCATATTCAAAAGCATTTGTCCACTACCCAGTGTGGGCCAGATCATGTTCTCGGAGTCCTGTTCAGATCATATCCTACCCTACATTACTCTAAACTGTACAAAACAGTGCTGTCAAGACGTGCCTTGCTCTGCTTTACAACCAGCTTTTGACTGCATTTTCAAAGTGGAGAATTGTTAGGCTGCAGGGTGAACCTGAAACAACTCTACCTGCCTAGCATAAACTATGCAGCACAGATTTATAAATGACTTATTCCTGGAAGTAGAAAGGATGCTATTCTACAGAGTTATTAGGGTGAATTGATACAGTAAGGGCATGTATGTGTATGAAAATCATACCAGGGAAGCCATATCCAAGGTGTTACTGACATGTCAGACCCAGAGAGGAGTGTAACTCTCTCACCTATCCCTCATAATGTGGTACACTAGATGTCTAACAGTCAGATGATTATCATCTGGTAGTTCCTGTGCATCAAAGATTGACAGGCAGATAACACCTTAGGTTTTCTTGATCTTCTGCTATTGATTTGGCCCACTCAACTGCCATTATCCTGTCTGTATATCTGTTTGCTCATCTAGACCTAGACCATCTATTTTTGCTTTGGACTTGGTTCTGCCCTTAGACTTTTTCAGCTTTACTTTCAATCTTGTCTCTCATAGTCTGACAGAAACATCTTCTTCCTTGCCAATGAAATTATTACATTATCAATACTGACTATATTTGCATTTTGACTAGCCCATTTATGAAACCTCTTGAATGCTATGGTAGCTTCTTTAACTTGTATTCATTCTTATACACACACACACACACACACACACACACACACACACACACACACACAGAGAGAGAGAGAGAGAGAGAGAGAGAGAGAGAGAAACTGGGGGGGAGAGAAAGAGAGACACAGACAGAGACAGAGACAGACACTGGCTGATGCTATTGTGGTATGAAAGTTAATAAATTTGGAAGAAAAGAACCTATATTTGTCTCAGCCATATTACAGAGTTAGGCATTATGAGCTGACTTATTTTCAACGAAACTGCCTTCAGATGTATTGTTATGCAATAAATTCTGACATAGTGGAAAGATACACATGTGTAATTCTCATCATGTTTCTGCTATGTGTTCATGACAGACCCCATGTGAGTTAGGATATGGAGCTTCTACATGTACATATGGATTTTCCATATGTGACTTGATGAGGTCACTCTAGTTTTTCTCCACAAGCCAAAACAAACCAAACTGAGAGTCTGCTGGATAGATTTACTGTGATCTGTTATTGCAGGTGGACTGCTGAGTTATTTTTTAAAAATCTGGACAAACTGAAGTTTTATTGGTGTTGCTGTTATTTAGATTTCTACATCAGGTTCAAATTCATCAGTCAGAAACTATGCACAGAATCAGACCTCTCTTAATAGTTTCCCAATCAACAGGAACACAACCTTGCTTTCAAAGTACTGTACCATGACATCTTAATTCTTAGACAGGATAAGCATAGTAGTGCACATGCTATTGCTTAAGAACTAGATATTAATTTGGGTTTAATCTGGCCTTGCCCAAGAAGGTGAGGGGAGAACATGTATGTGGGGTGGAACACTTAGTTTGAGATGTGTTGAAATAGAATCAAATGCCATTTAGACAGAGTTCAAAGCTAGACCTAGAAATATAGATTCTTGAAAATGACCTATGGAGGTTGTTCCTAAAGCTATGAATAGATTGAGAATGGATATTAAGTAAGAGCAATTTCTCACACACTATTGCTGAGGGATGGCAAGAAGTTATGTTGGATTGGACATGGTGGAGATTGTTGGTGATCTTGTTGAGCACGGTTTTTGTGAAATAGTGGAAGTCCAGTTAGATCAGGTTGATAAAAGGTCATGTAGCAGTGGAGCGAAAGACTCCAGATATGGTGTTAAGTGTTTCTTAGGCAAGCAAGTAAGGAAATAAGGTTGTAGCAGTAAAGGTGTTATGAACAAAGGAACAATTTCCCACCTGTCCATTCCTCCAGCCATTATTTTATTATGCAATTATCCAGCTGAAGATAGGAGGTTACATAACATGCAAAGTTCTTGAACAATTCATAGAGGGTGGCAAAGCATGCAGAAATGGAACAGATAATTCTTTAGAACAGAGAGAAAGAATTAAAATGTAGGAAGATATTTTACTAGTGGAAAAATAAGGGGAGTTTTCATCTAATTTCTTTTTTATGGCTATTGAATTACATTGGATCTTTAGAGGATAATGAGAGTGCTGTCCAGAAATGTTGTGGACTTACGAAGGCAAAAAGGTCATGAACTAGTAATTTGGATGTTCGGGAACACATAGATCAGGAGAGTTTTTACAGTACCCATCAGTATTGAGGTCTACTTGATATATGAGATTTTGAATACTGAAATGAAATTGTTACCATGGTGTGTGTTTTAATTACTTCAGTCCAGCTGCTTTTGGGTTAGATAGAGCATATACTGAATCCTTTATTAAAATAGAGTAAGTGAAAAAGATGAATGCTACAGGGTAAGAGAGGGTGGGTCATGAGCCTCAGGTGCTCAGAGATGAGTCTTTCATCACTGGCATTGTGTATAATTGTTAGCACATGGTGATACAAACCATCAGATGGTCTTGTAGTTGCCTTCATTATTAATTCTTTTCCATTGTATACGTTTTGGCTTCTTTGTCAAATATCAAATGTCCATAGGTGTGTGGATCTACTTCTGGGTCTTTGATTTAATTCCATTGAACAAAGTATCTATCTTTATGCCAATATCACGCAGTTTCTGTTACTATAGCTCTATAGTATAATTTGAAATCAGGGATGCTGATACCTCTGGAAGAACTTTTATTGTATAGGATTGATTTTAGCTATCCTGATTTTTTTATTTTTCCATATGAAGTTGAGAATTGTCCTTTCAAGGTCTGTATATAATTGTGTTAGAGATTTGGTGGAAATTTCATTGACTCTGTATATTGCTTTGGTAGGAAGACCAATTTACAATGCTAACCTTACTAATCCATGAATATAGGAGATATTTCCACGTTCTGAAATTTTCTTCAATTTATTTATTAAAAGACTTGACATTTTCATCAGTTGCTTTAATTGCTTTATTAGGGCTACCCAGGGATATACTATTTGAGCCTAATGTGAAAGCCAGTTTTTAATTTTTTTAAATTTCTTTCTCAGTCCATTTGCTATTTGTATATAGGAGGGCTACTGAGTTTTTTGAGTTATCCTCTATCCAGTCACTTTGTTGAAAAAGTTTAGAATCTGTACAAATTCCCAGAGGAACTTTTAGGGTCACTTATGTATCATCTGCAAAAGCAATACGTTGTGTCCCCTTGATCTCCTTTAGTTATTTTATGCTCTAGCTACACTTTAAGCACTAGAATGAATAGATATGGAGAGAGTGGACAAACTTGTTCCTGATTTTAGTGGAATTATTTTGAGTTTCTATTTAATTTTATGTTGGCTATGTGTTTTCTGGAAACTACCTTTATTATGTTTAGGTATGTCCCTTGTACCCTTACTATCTCCAGAACTTTTATCATGAAAGGGTGCTGGACTTTGTTAAGACCCTTTTCTTCTTCTAATGAGGTTTTCATGTGGTTTCTCTTTTTCAGTTTATTTGTATGATGGATTGCCTTTACTGATTTTTTTTTTTTTATATTGAACCATCCCCGCATCTCTGGGAGTAAGCCTGCTCGATCATGGTAGATGATCTTTTTGATGTGTGCTTGTATTAAGCTTGCAAGTATTTTGTTATTTTTGCATCTATGTTCATGAGGGAAATTGGTCTATACTTCTTTGTTGGGTCTTTACACAATTTCATAAAGTGAAGTAGGCAGTACTTGTGAAATAATTTGAAGACTTTTGGCATCAACCCTTTTTTTAAAGCCTGATAGCCTCAGTGGGTAGTGATGAAATATGCCTTTAATCCCAGATCTCTGTGAGTTTGAGGCCATCCTAGTCTACAGAGCAAGGAAACACTAAAAAAAATGAATGAAAGAAAGAAAGTCTGGTAGAAATCTGTGCCAATACCTTTTGGGCCTGAGGGATTTTTTGGTTGGTAGACTTTTAATAACTGCTTCTATTTCACTATGGGTTATAGATTTATTCAGATTATTTATTTAAACTCGATTTAATTTTCTTAAATGTTACCTATTGGAAAAATTATCCATTTCTTTTAGATTTTTCAGTTTAGTGGAGTACAGGGTTTTAAGATATGTTCTTATGATTTTTCTGGATTTCTTTGGTGTCCATTATTATGTCTCCATCTTCATGTCTGATTTTGGTAACTGAGATATCCTTTTTTAGCTTTTTAGTTAGATTGAATAAGGGTTAACAAACACTTAAAAGAGTTTGTCTTGTTGATTTTCTCAAAGAACCAACTCTTGTTTTTTTCATTGGCTTTTTGTATTGTTCTCTTTGTTTCTATTTTGTTGGTTTTTCAGCCCTTGGTTTGATTATTTTTTTGCCTTTTACTGCTCCTCTTGGGTGTATTTTCTTTTGTTCTAGAGCTTTCAGATGTACTGTTAAGTTGCTAACATGAGACCTCTCCAGTTTTTCTATATGGGCCATCAGGGCTATGAGCTTTCTTTTTAGCACCACTTTCACTGTCTCATAAGTCTGTGTATCCAATTTCATTGAATTCTGGAAATTCTTTAATTTCTTCATTTCTGCCGTCACCCGTTTCTTTCAGTAGAGAGTTGTTCAGTTTTCATGCGTTTTTAAGCTTTCTGTTGTTTCTGTTGTTGTTGATATGCAGCTTTAGTCCATCCTGGTGTGATGGGAGGGAGAGGGTTACTTCAGTTTCCTTGTATCTGATAATGGACTAAAGCTCTGACACTGTAATCCAGCTCCAATTACATGGTGTTCTTTGGAAGAGTTGTCATGGTCATGATGTCTCTTCACAGCAGTAGAAACCCTAATTAAGACACTATTATTTTTAGGTTTGTTTATTTTTCACTGGGTCTCAGATTTCCTGAATATTTTTTTTTTTGCCACGAGTTCTTTAGATTTAACATTTTCTTTGACCAGCGTATCTATTTCTTCCATCATATCTTTATCACTTGAGATTTTCTCATCCATCTTTTGTATTCTGTTGGTGAAGCCTGCTTCTGTAGTTCCTGTTTGAATTTCTAAATTTTTCATTTCCAAAATTCCCTCAGTTTGTGTTTTCTATATTGATTTCATTTCCAATTCATGTCCTAAACAGTTTTATTTCCTTACACTGTTTGTTTGTGTTTTCCTGGATTTAATTAAAGGATTTATTCATTTCCTCTTTAAGGACTTCTATTATATTCATAAAGGCTGTTTAAGATTGTTTTTGTTTTTCCAATCAATCAATCAGTCAATCAATCAATCAATCAATCAATTTTACATCCTCATCATTGTTCCTCTTTTAGGTCCCCATCACACACAATTCCTTTAAGAGGGTTACCTTGCTCAGGATGATATTTTCTACTCATTTCATTTGCCTGCAAAATCTATAATGTCCTTGTTTTTAATAACTGAATGGTATTCCACTGTGTAAATGAACCACATTTTCTGTATCCATTCTTCGGTTGAAGGATATCTGGGTTGTTTCCATTTTTTGGCTACTACGAATAAAGCTACTATGAACACAGGGGAGCATGTGTCCTTGTGGTGTTAGAGCATCTTTTAGGTATATACCCGGAAGAGGTAGAGCTGGGTCTTCAGGTAGAACTCTTTCCAATTTTCTGAGAAACTGCCAGATTGATTTCCAATGGTTATACAAGTTTGCCGTCCCACAAAGCAATGGAGGAGTGATCCTCTTTCTCCACATCCTCACCAGCACATGCTGTTGCTTGAGTTTTTGATCTTAGCCATTCTGATTGGTGTAAAATGGAATCTCAGGGTCATTTTGATTTGCATTTCTTTGATGACTAAGGACTTTGAACATTTCTTTAAGTGCTTCTCAGCCATTAGAGATTCCTCTATTTACTCATTTTTAAATTGGGTTATTTGGGTTGGTGTCTAACTTCTTGAGTTCTTTATATAGTTTGGACATTAGTCCTCTGTCAGATATAAGGTTAGTGAAGATTGTTTCCAAAGCTGCAGGCTATCATTTTGCCCTATTGACAGTGTTCTTTGCCTTGTAGAAGCTTTTAATTTCATGAGGTTCCATTTCTCTATTGTTAAACTTAGAGCCTGAGCCATGGTGTTCTGTTCAGAAGGTTGTCTCCTGTACCAATGTGTTCAAGAGAAGAATCTCCCACTTTCTCCTCTAATAGATTTAGTGTATCTGGTTTTATGTTGAGGTCTTTGATCCATTGGACTTGAGCTTTTTGCAGGGTGATAAATACAGATCTATTTGCATTCTTCTATATACAGACATTCAGTTAGACCAGCACCATTTGCTGAAGATGATTTTTTTTCTATTATATGGTTTTGGCTGCTTTGTTAAAAATCAAGCAGCCGTAGATGTATGGGTTTATTTCTGAGTCTTTGATTAGATTCCACTGATTAACCTATCTGTTTCTGTACCAAAATCATGCAGTTTTTATTACTATTGCTCTTTTTCTTGGTCTTTTACTTTGTTCTTTGTTTTTTTTTTCTTGAGCTGTGGAATGTTCAGTGTCTGCTGTCATAGGATAGCTGGGATGTAGTAAAGATATATTGACCTGGCTGTTATTGATGGTCCTCTTACACTATTGTCTAGGCATCTGGTTTTGGTGTGATTATAGTTCTAAGTGCTGACTTATGAGTTTGTCTTTTTTGTGTGGTTATTTAGTTCCTTGGTTTCTATCTTTTTTTCCTGGATTTTCAGAGACTATGTTAGCTGTGTGTTGTCTGTTTTCCTGTCCTGTTTGGTTTGTGTGTTTTCACTGCTAATGCCTGCTGATGTTGGAGGCTGGGATACCGTGATAAGTTGAGGAATGAAAGATTGGCTGAGAAGGTGTTTGTGATCTGCTGCTGATGGGATCAGAGAAGAAAGGAAGACCAGAGCAGTTTTCCTGTTAGAGAGCTGGGGATGAGACTGTGGGCATTGTATCTCAGGAGTGGGAGAGGTGTAGGTCTGCCTTCAGCCTACTTGTTGCCGTGGGAGAAATGGTCTTTGGGTTAGCAAGGGGTGGTTGCTGAGGTTGGGAACTGGGGCAAAGCGAGGATTGGCAAGGGTTGGGGGAGGTTGGAAGAGGAAGGTCGGTGAGATCCACAGAAGATGGGAGCAGGAGGGTAGGGAAGGCTGCTGAGGATATTCTGCTGCGGAGCTTGGCATGAAACTTAGGGTTTATATCTAGGGGAAGAGAGGGAGAAGAGAAGGTGTGCAGGAGCCCTGCTTGGTTTTCTGGCAGGTGTGGGTTGTGGTTAATCAGGGAGTGCTTGCTGGAGTTAGTGTTGGGTTGCAGCAATGAGATGGGGAGAGAAATTTGGAGAGGATAGTCTGTGGAATCTTCAGGACATTTGGGCATGAGCGAAGGGAGGCTACAGTTCTATTGCAGCACGAAGGACAGGACTGGGGGATTAGGTCTGAGGAAAAAGAAAGTCTATGTGAAGCTCTGCCCCCTTATTGATTTCTTTTAATTCTTTCCATGCCCTCTTCTGAAATGTTTTTTTGAGCATTGGAGAGAGGTTAATGTACCATTTAGAGTTTAGCAGTCAACAGTGACATACTCTCAGCATTTTGATCAGTTATGAGTCTCATTAATGACTTCTTACTGTAAAAAGCAACTTTTCTGATGAAGGTTGAGAGCACCATTAATCAAGGGTTATAAAGATTATTATTTAGAAGTCCACTTGACCAATGTGCATTTTGAAAAAACAATAATAGAATCTTCCCTGGGCCTATGACCTCATAGCCACAGGATCTTGACCAGGTTTACCAGTATTAGGCATGAGTTTCCTATGGACTAGGTCGGCCTCTAATATATCAGAAGGTAGTTGTTTGCTTCCGTAATTATCATGCTACTTCTTAACCCGTGGGCATATCTTGCCAGACAATTTGCAATGTAGTTTGTGGGGTGAAATCTGTTGAATTTTTTCCTCCCTACAGTCTGCATTGAAATTTCTGGCTCAGTGAAAGCTGGTTGGAGTGAAGAAATTTCTAAGTTCCAGTTTGTATCTGGCACCTAAAGTATGTATGATTTTTAACAATCAGATCTTACTATTTAGTCCTAGTAGGGGACCAAGAATATTGGCAGTATTTTGTATTGGAGAGGGAGGCTCTGAGACATCCTTGAACAACAACTCGAAGAAAGGTACCCCACACCAGATACTAGTTTTGCTATTTAATAACTTTTGGGAGAAGCATTATCCACCTGCAAGATGCCTCCATTAAAATTTTAATTATGTTTTTTTTTTTTAGTATACATGCAAACTAGAAGGTCTGTACAAGGGCTTCTCATATACCTGTAGTTTTGGTTAACCCTGCTCCTCACCCTCTTCCCTATTTACCCTTTCCAACCCCAGTGTTCTACCCTTTGTTTTCCTGTCACTTGTGCTCTACTCTTCCCCTTCCTTAAGGCCTCTGCTTCCCCCTAACACCCTGTGTATACCTTCTATACACACTCCAAGTTAAAGACACTTGTCTAAGAATTCAAAGCTAGGATTTGCATATGAAAAAGAACATGTGGTATTTTCTTTTTTAGGCCTGGGTTACCTCAGTCAGTATAATATTTTCTAGTTCCATTCATTTACTTGCAAATTTCTTAATTTTATTTTTTTCTTTATAGCTTAATACACACACACATACACATATATACACATACATGTATCATACACATACCATATAGAGACAGTATATTGCATATATATATATATATATATATATATATATATATATATATATAATAGTTTCATTCTTCATTCATCTGTTGATAGACATGTAGGCTGTTTCAGTTCCCAGCTTTTGTGAATGGAACAACAGGAAACATGGATGAGAAAGTATCTGTCATAGGATACTTCTTTTTTTTTTAATTAGATATTTTCTTAATTTACATTTCAAATGCTATTCTGAAAGTCCCCTCCCCCCTCCCCCCTGCCTGCTCCCCTGCCCACCCACTCCCACTTCTTGGCCCTGACGTTCCCCTGTATTGGGACATATAAAGATTGCAGGACCAAGGGGCCTCTCCTCCAAATGATGGCTGACCAGGCCATCTTCTGTTACATATGATGCTAGAGACTTCTGAGTACATGCTCTGTTGTGGTAAAGCTTGACTACATAGCAAATCTAATTTTAGCTTTTGAGATAGGGCCATACTGATTCTCATTGTGTTGTGATGAGTTTACACTCCTACAGAGTGAGTAAGATTTCTTCTTTCTCTACATTCTCTTTACCTTTCAATGTCATTTGTTTTTTTTTTATTAGATATTTTATTTATTTACATTTCAAATGCTATCCCAAAAGTTCCCTATACCCTCCCCCCACCCTGCTCCTCTACCCACCCACTCTCACTTCTTGGCCCTGACATTCCCATGTACTGGGGCATATAAAGTTTGCAAGACCTAGGGGCCTCTCTTCCCAATGATGGCCGACTAAGCTATCTTCTGCTACATATGCAGCTAGAGACACGAGCTTTGAGGATACTGGTTAGTTCATATTGTTGTTCCACCTATAGGGTTGCAGACACATTCAGCTCCTGAGGTACTCTCTGTAGCTCCTCCATTGGGGTCCCTGTGTTCCATCCAATAGATGACTGAGCATCCACTTCTGTATTTGCCAGGCACTGGTCTAGTCCCAAACGAGACAGTTATATCAGGGTCCTTTCAGCAAAATCCAGCTGGCATATGCAATAGTGTCTGGGTTTGGTGGTTGATTATGGGATGAATCCCTGGGTAGAGTAGTCTCTGGATGGTTTGTCCTTTTGTCTTAGCTCCAAACTTTGTCTCTGTAACTCCTTTCATGGGTATTTTGTTCCCTATTCTAAGGAGGAATGAAGTATCCACACATTGGTCTTCCTTCTTCTTGATTTTCTTGTGCTTTACAAATTATATCTTGGGTATCCTAAGTTTCTGGGCTAATATAGCATTCGAGGTCATTTGTTTACTTAGTAATAGCTTTTCTAACTCAAGTGAAATAAAAATCTCAAAGTAGTTTTAATTTGCATCTCTCTGATGTCTAAGGATGTTGAATACTTTTAAAAATATTTCTTAGTCATTTGTATTTTTTTCTGGAGAATACTCTATACAGTTCCACAGCTGATTTCTTTTTTTAAAATTTGTTTCTTTTCTTGATATTTAGCCTTTTGAGTTATTTGTATATTCCAGACAATTATCAAGGAGGATTATATTGATCAAATATTGACTTTGAAAGAGTTGAACAAACCCTGTATCAGAGAAATGCCATTTCTGTGTTTAAGAAGTTCTCTAAGTCCTGTCTTTACTAGGTAGCTCCTTGTGCTTGCTAGTTTTTTTTTTTTTTTTTTTTTTTCAACTTGACACAAGCTAGAGTCATCTGAGAGGAGGAAACCTTAACTAAAAATGTCTCTGTAAGACCTGGTTGTAGGGTATTTTCTTAATTAGTAATTATTAGAGAGAGGCCAGCCCATTGTTGGTGATGCCATCCCTGGGATGGTGGTCTTGGATTCTATAAAAAGCAGGCTGAGAAGCAAGCCAATAATCAGCACCCATCTATGGCTTCTGCATTAGATTCTGCCTCCAGGACCTGGCCCTGTTTGAGTTCCTGTCTTGACTTCAGTGATGGATTATGATGTGGAAGTGTAACCCAAATAAACCTTTTCCTTCCCAACTTCCATCCCTCATGATGGTTCAGTATAGCTATAGCATCCCTAACTACGACACAACTATACTTCATGTCTTATTGAAGAAGCATTCTCTTTCTCTCTCTCACACACACATATTTATTTAGTTAGTTTTACAAATAAAGAACAAGAGATGCACTCCTTTATATATTTCATGGGGCAAGTGTTGAGTTCATTGGTAATTAATAAACATGACTGAAAAAAACCTACACTCTTATCTTTCAAGGTTTTGTGCTTTTTTTTCAATGATTGAGCTACATATTATTTCTAAAATGTCTTCCTTTTTCTCACCCCCAAATACTAAAGGCAACAGCAGACACATTTATAATTACTATAAGGATTGTTATTTCAACATAATAATGTGAGACTGGTAAATAGAGCTTGCTTATATAAATACATGATAGGAGATTTTATCTCTTAATGTGTAACCCAGAAAACAGAAGTATGAAAAGCTAACAGTGAACATTTTGTATCTATGTGATTCTGTCCTGGTTCCCTTGCTGTTTCTGTGGTAAAAAGCAAAGGTGGGGAAAAGTTGCTTATTTTAGTGTAAAATCCCAGGCTACAGTCTGCTCTTGCAGGTGAATCACAGAAGGCACTTAAAATAATTAGTCACATTAAGTCAAGAGCAGAGAGAGCATAAATGCATGCATGCCTACTTCTCAGTGAACAAATTACTGAGCACTTCAGCAGTATGACAAAAATGGTTTTGATCTCGAGTCACCATTCTAAACTTATACTTAGGAACAAAGTTTTATGATCGTGTGTTAAGTTCACCTTTTATACACTTCCAAAACTTACATTCTTACCAACAGTTCAGAGTTCTGTGGCTTTTCTTAATAAAAAATTAAAATTAATTAATTTATTATTTAAGTGTATGAGGGTTTTATATGTATATGTGTCTGTGAACTACATGTGGCTGGTGCCCACAAAGGACAGAAAAAGGCATTAGATCCTCTGGAGCTGCAGTTACAGACAATTGTGAGCTGTTGAGTGGATGCTGACATTCGAACTGTCTGGAAGAGCAGTCAGTGCTCTTAACTGCTGAGCTGTCTCTCCAGCCCTGAGTTCTTACTTTTCTATATCAGACAAACTCATGGGATTATTAGTTTTACAAATCCACTGATCTTATGTGTTTACAACATAACCCATTGTTTGAATTTTATTTCCATTATTACTAACAAAGGTAATTTTGTTAATTTCTTAGATCATTTAGAGCATATTTATCTTTTGTTTACTGTTTGAGAATTTCATACTTGAACGTGTGTGCTTTGATCGCATTGATCCCCTACTCCCTCACTGCCAACCTCTGCCTCTACCTTCTTTCCCACCCACATTATACATACGTTCTTTTAAGTGCCTTGAATCTATTTAGTGCTTCCAGTTTGTGCATGGGCAAGCTGTCAGGGGTCACATTGCAACACAGTAGATGATTCTTTCCCTGCTGGCCACCAATTGCAGTAGTTCCTTAGCTAAGGGTGGGACTTTGTAAATCCCTCCTTCGTTCAGACTGGGGCTCTGCTGACTTGATCTTGTGAATTAGGTCACAGTTACTGTGAATTCATTTGTACAATATCCTATTGTGACCAGAAAATAACTATTTTATAGCAGTTCCATTTATAGCTTTTCTTAATCAGTAATTGTTGTATCATATCCAATTCTGTCTCATATATATATATATATATATATATATATATATATATATATATATGTACATATATACATATATATATAATGCTTATAGTATTTTCATGTATATTTTGTTCATATTCTTTTTCCTTCCCCCAAATCCTTCCAGCTCCTCACCACCTGCTGTTTCACTATCCACTGAACTTCATGTTTTCTCTCATTTTTTAAAAAAACTAAACCCCAAACTAAAAGCAAAATCTCTCTCTCTCTCTGTCTGTCTGTCTCTCTCTCTCTCTCTCTTACGCACACATGCGTACACACACACACACACACACACACACACACACATACATACACACACACACACACACAACTTGGAGTCTGTTTTGTGTTGTCCAAATACTCCTGAATATGTGGCCTACTCTGGAGTGTGGTTGATAGATCCAGTGTAAAGCCATTGAAGAAAACTGCCTTTCCGTCTCCCAACAGCTACCAACTACAATTACAAATAACTTCTTGGTTAGGGTAGGAGTATGTTTATGTCTTTTTCTCTGTGCTGAGATTTAGTCTGGCTTGAACTTGTATGGATCTTGTCCACGATGTTACAACCTCTGTGAGTTCAAGTGTACACCAGTCCTGTTGGATCTAGAAAACTCCATCTCCTTACTGTGGTTCACTACATTGGGCTTTTTTTTGTTTTCCCACTTTTCTTGTTGGAGGCTATATTAGTCAGCATATTAGTCAGCATGTATTATAAAAAGAAGATTCTCTGATGAGGCTTGAGAGATACATTAATCTATAAATATAGCGAAAAGACATAGGGTGTCTTTTCTTGTTATTATGTCTATGTAGCAGAATAATAGTACCAAGTTCTGTAGGGCCTGTAACCTAACCAACTAGGTTTTTAGGCCCAGTTAATAGCACCAGGTATGGAGTGCACCTTATGGGTCAGGCTTTAAATACAATCAAAAAGTGGCTGGCTACTTCCATCATATTTCTTGACATATTGTACCAATGGGCATAGTTTACCTGACTAGTTGTTATTGTAATTCATAGGGTTCACAGCTGGGTAAGACTACTGATGACGTTCCTTCCCCAGTAGCATGCATAGAACCATCTAGCACTGTGAAAACTAGCCAGTAGTAAGGAAGCTTCCAAGTTGGTCTGAGTTTGATTCTTCATGCCTAATCACTCAGATATCTGTCTGGTGTCTTCAGTAGTTGGGTCGTACCATCAAATCCTGGAGGGCAATGACCAATGGCAACAGCCTATAATGCTTAAGAGGAATAGCTATGAGTCCTTACTGACACGTCAAAGAGTGATAACCAGTTATAGTGCCTGCGGGAGGCATTGCCATCCCTATTATGTGGTAACTTTATTTAAGCTCCCTTTATTTATTTTTTATTAGATATTTTTCTTCATTTACATTTCAAATGCTATCCTCTTTCCTAGTTTCCTCTCTGAAAGTCCCCTATACACTCCCCTGTCCTGCTCCCCAACCTACCTACTTGTACTTCCTGGCCCTGGTGTTCCCCTGTACTGGGGCATATGATATTATCAAGACCAAGGGCCTTTCCTCCCATTGATGGCCAACTAGGCCATCCTGTGCTACATATGCAACTAGAGATATAAGCTCTGGGGAGTACTGGTTAGTTCATATTTTTGTTCCTCCAGGGTTGCAGACCCCTTTAGCTTCTTGGGTACTTTCTCTAGCTTCTTCATTTGGGGCCCTGTGTTCTATCCAATAGATGACTGTGAGCATCCACTTCTGTATTTGCCAGGCACTGGCATAGCCTCACAAGAGATAGCTATATCAGGGTCCTGTCAGCTAAATCCAGCAATACCACTCCTGGGCATATACCCAGAAGAAGTTCTAACTTGTAATAAGGACATATGCTCCACTATATTCATAGCAGCCTTATTTATAATAGCCAGAAGCTGGAAAGAACCTGGTTGTCCCTCAGCAGAGGAATGGATACAGAAAATGTGGTACATTTGCACAATGAAGTACTACTCAGCTATTAAAAACAATGAATTTATGAAATTCTTAAGCAAATAGATGGATCTGGAGGATATCATCCTGAGTGAGGTAACCCAATCACAAAAGAACACACATGATATGCACTCACTGATAAGTGGATATTAGCCCAGAAACTTAGAATACCCAAGATACAATTTGCAAAACACATGAAACTCAAGAAGAAGGAAGACTGAAGTGTGGATACTTTGTTCCTTCTTAGAATGGGGAACAAAATACCCATAGAAGGAGTTACAGAGAAAAAGTTCAGATCTGAGATGGAAGGAAGGACCATCCAAAGACTGCCCCACCTGGGGATTCAGCCCATAAACAACCACCAAACCCAGTCACTATTGCATATGCCAGCAAGATTTAGCCACCAGAAGCTGATAGCATATACCAGGGATGGCACAGAGCTGAACTACTCCCCACCCCACTGCCTGTTTGTGTGTGTGTGTGTGTGCACACGCACAGGCATGCACACGTGGGTGTATGCGTGTCATTAGTGCCTGACTTACTATGTAGCCCTGTCTTGCCTGGAACTTACTATGTATACCATATCTCTAATTCACAGAGATCCTCTTGCCTCTGTCTCCTGAGTCTGGAACTAAAGGCATATATTATTACACTTAGCTTACACACACACACACACACACACACACACACACACACACACACACTGTTTTAGAGACAGTCTTCCCATTTAACCCAAGCTGCTCTCGGACTCACTGTGTGGCTCAGGCTGGCCTCAAAGGCATGATCTTCCTACCTGATCATCACAAGGGCTATAGTTACAGACATGTATCACAATGTTTAAATCACTGTTACAACTTAATTATAAAGTTAAAAACATTTGGTCCTCTTAGAATTCATATTTATATAAAGAATAAGACATATCTTGCCAAAAGACTATCCCTATAAAAGTCAGCTATCCCTATAGCATTTATTAAGGCATCTATCTTTTTTTTAGGAATTCTGGCATTTTAAATATATGGAAATTGCAAAATATAAATTTATTTTCTGAGTATTAATATTCAACTATTACACAGTGTGTTGCAATATAGAACACATGGGAAAGAATAATTGCTTTTCTGGGGAAATTCTGAACACCTTTTTGTATGGGTTTTAAAGCATGTTTAAGCCCTTTGATTGCTCTCCCTGGAAAGATACTTCATCCCCAATTCTGGAGTCTGGGCAGGACTTCATGGTTCATTTTCAATAAGTAGGGATGGAAAATAGGGATATCCTTTGTGAAGAACAGACATTAGAGTTCCAGTTGAATAAAGATATTGAATAAAGAATCGCTTATTACAGAGCAATAATACCTCTGAGGAGAAAGAAAAAATTTGAGTCAGTTCTTAAAGAACCAATGTGGAAACCAATTTTAACTGTTTTAGCAAGGAAGATGAAGAAGACAGCATAATCATAGGAATGACATCTATAGAGTAAAAAAAAAAGTTCTAATTCACCTAGGATTAAGTTTCAAAATTCTAATGAGTTTAATCATAAAAGAGGATATTATATACAGTGAGTGCTCACAGGATTTGATGTTAAAGTTTGCAATGGTTTTGGCAAAATTAAGATGCTTAGAACCTGTTCTGAAACCCATCCAGCAGCAATGGGCGTTTGGTTGTTGTGTAATCCTGAAGATCAAATCCAGAGTCTCTTCCATGCTAGGGAAGGACATCACCACTGAGCCGCACTCCCAGCCTTCTTTTTGGTGGATTGATTGGTTCATTCATTCAGGTAAGGTCTCATTAAGTAGGTCATGCTGGCTTTGAACTTACAATTAATATTCTTGACTTGGCTTCCTAGAAACTGAAATTCTAATGAATTTCATCTGATCTCCATCAGTAGGGAGAAACGAGGGATCTAGTAAAGTTACCACTGACGGTTGAGAGCTGTGTCATCCACATGAACCAAAGAAAATTAATAGCTGATAAAACATTTACGACAAACACTGATTGATATTAGTACAGCAAAGATATGCACTATTTTAATGGATGAGTACTGTGAATGAACAGAATTATGTGAAGACGACACAATTTGGAGGAAGAGTTCAGAGCACTGTATTAAATTTTCTGGAATCTTTAACACTTGATAGATGTTGTCAGGAGGCATGCTACCGTCAATATTGTGAGCATTCTGATACCTAGAATGTGAGCATCAAGCGAGAAGGTTGGACTGACTTTCCTGTTCCGAGATAACAGAGGTGTGAGGAGGATGGTCGGGAAACATTTGGTTCAGTCAGGAACACAGACTTCTGCCGAACATCTTGTTTGTACTTGTCCGTCTCCACAGAGTTCTAAGAAGTGGGTTCTTTTCTTCTGCATTTCAAGAGTTCTAACTACAGGAGAGTGTGAGGACAGAGCAGAATTCTACAGCCTCATGATGCCTGCACTTAATTCTTCGTGCCCACTACGTCCTCCCAGAGGACGCACACCAGGCCCTTGAGGTGAGGGGTGGGGCGTGAGGCAGTTGGAAAACTCTCCCTGGGTGATCCTAACATGCCCTTTTCACCACCTGCTATCTTGCTACCCACTTCGTCCTGGAAAAATCACAGATTCAGTGCCAATAGTTAAGGCCACGAGCATGATTCCTAAGCACTGGTTGAGACATGCAGTTAAATCTTTGGGAGTTTATGTTGGAGAAAGCTTTCGAGCTCGAAACTGTAGTCTTTGTTGCCTCAGAATATATGTCAGAGGTTCCCACTTGACTTAAGAGTTGTTTTAACACGGTTTACCCGACCTTAGCAATACATGGAGACAGAGGGCACACACAAATGTTTTTCTGGTTGTCCTAGGAACCCTAAGTGTGTGCCTCCACTAGAGCCACTTCATTCTCACTGAGGCAGTGCAGAGCGGAATGAATGCTGAACATTCCGAGCTCATCCAGCTAAGGGAGATGAATTGGCAAACAACTCCCAGGATGCTCAGAGACTCAGGCCAGGGCTACTAGATGCAGGCTGGAGTTACACTGGCATTTTTCTTGTTTTGTTAATAGCAGTTAATAAGATTATGCCTCATGTTTAGTTCTCTTTGTCACCTAGTGCTTTGGTTCAAATGTGTAAATGTGAGATACTTTAAATTTTCTCTTTCTCTCTTTCCCTCTCTCCCTCTCCTATTCCCCCCACATATATGCACACACACACACACACACACACACACACACATTTAATGGGAAAAAAGTCTCCTAAACCTTGGTACTTACTGTGTATCTTACTCTATAATGATGTCATTCAGACCACTTCAATGAGACAAGCAGAAAAATGAAATAAAATTAAACTTATTTCCACTCTACTAATGCATACACATATTGAAATTACACACACAGACACACAGACACACACATACACACAACGTTTGTTGGTCATGTCTGTCTTCCATTTCCTTCCTCCAGCTTCCCCTGATCTTTATCATATCTCCTCCCTCTCCCAACTTAGTATCACTTAAGAAAAATTCCTTAAGTCGCATTAGTGCTGCTCAAATGCACATTCCTCCACTGAGGCATAGGCAACCAACCAAGCAATGGCTTTCCCCTGATTTATTTTATTTTGGAGTATGTGTGTATGTATGTGTGTATGTATGTGTGTATGTATGTATGTACGTATGTATGTATGTATGTATGTATGTATGTATGCATGTATGTATATGTGTGTGTATGTATGTATGTATGTATGTATGTGTATGTATGTATGCATGCATGACTGGGTGCACACGAGTGCAAGTAACTACAGAGGCCAAGAAAAGGGCACCAGAGCCATGGAGCTGCAGTTACATATGTTTGTGAGATGTGTGGGTGCTAGGGACTGAACTCAGGTCCTTGTCAAGGGCAGAACTTGATCTCAACTGCTGAGCCACTTCTCCAGTCCTAATTCATTTGTTCTTTCTTTTAAAATTACTTATGAAAGTTAATATGCGAAGTAATGGGGTTCACTCTAGCATTTCACACATATGTGTCATTATACTTTGTCTTACTTTGTTCCCTATCCCATATGTTAATGAATGTAAATAATAGTTCACTGTATGCAGCTTCCTGTAAAGCACTGGTTATTTTATACCTATGTCTTACAAAGGAAAGAAATGAGACCATCAGAAGTAGTGGTTTCAGTGAGGCTGAGCTTGGGTATGCTTCAGAGTCAAAGGTGCCACGAAGTTTCCACTTGTTTTTTTTTTTTTTTTTTTTTTTCAATTTTTTATTAGATATTTTCTTAATTTACATTTCAAATGCTATCCTGAAAGTTCCCTTCCCCTCCCCCCCGCCCTGCTCCCCTGCCCAGCCACTCCCACTTCTTGGCCCTGGCGTTCCCCTGTATTGGGGCATATAAAGATTGCAATACCAAGGGGCTTCTCCCAATGATGGCCGACTAGGCCATCTTCTGCTACATATGGAGTTAGAGACACGAGTTCTGGGGGTTCTGGTTAGTTCATATTGTTGTTCCTTTTCTAGGGTTGCAGACCCCTTCAGCTCCTGGGGTTCTATCTCTAGCTTCTCCATTGTGGGCCCTGTGTTCCATCATATAGATGACTGTGAGTATCCACTCCTGTACGAGACAGATATATCAGGGTCCCTTCAGTAAACTGAATACCTGGAAGATTGCCAGGATAACTTGTTTTATGCAGTGACTCAGGACCCATTTTGATACTGTCATCTCAATATTAGTTTTCCATGTTAATTTAGGCACAGGAGGGTTTTTTTTTTCTTCTTTGCCTTTCACTGGCTAAACCTGAAAGGGAGACACATAAGTGCTTCTCATAGTTTCTTTGGTCACAGCTACTAATATAGCTTACCCACTGCCATGCATCTAGGATTGTGAAGGACACAGTTGTTGTTGAGATCTGTAGGTGGGTCTGTACTGCAGAGGTTACGGCATCATGACCAAGACAAGGCAATAAAAGAGGGAGACATTTGCAGAGTCAACAACTTAAATTTGCTGCCTTCCTCTGTGTGTGTATGTGTTCACATGGTCCTGTACGTGTATGCACATGCATATGAAAGCCACAGGTTGTGTCTGGTGGTTTTCCTTGAACCTCTGGCGTCCATGTGCATGTGCACCTGCAAACACTCATGCTTTTCATCAGATATTTTCTGGGCAATTCTCTTTCCAGCTTCAGACATCTAGGTCACTTCCATTTATGATGTTACAATTTTCCACTTGTGTGCTTCAAGGTCACCATGGAAACCTAAGCCTAAAAATGTGGGGAGAAAGCAGTGATTCTTGAAATCCTTTGTTCTCAAAACAATACGTGTTCATTTATACTATGTGGACCTAAACTAATTACACTGTTCCAGTTAGAGGAAGATCCTTCACAGTGGGAAGTTACCCTGATGTTCCTGGATAAACACATGCTTGGCTCAGCAGACTCCCTGCTGGGGTGTGTTCCTTATCCCAGCACCTAGACCAGCTGAAGTCAGGAAGCATCATGTTTCCAATGGCTAATCAGGTATGTTACAGCCAGAGTGAAGAATAAGAAGTACGACTCCCTTAGAAGAATGAACCAGCTAAGAATCTATTGTATAGAATTGCACGTTAGTAAACTTAGTGCCTAGCACATGGATTTTTAAAGAGATTACTGACTTAGAAGTCATGTCATCAGCCCATTTATTCTTGGGAAAATCATGCCTCTTTTCCCTTAGCTTTTTTTTTTTTTTTTTCCATATCAGGAAGCTGATTCATCATTCGGTCTTCATACAAACCTAAAATTTAACAAATGATTATGAGAACAGGGACACAGACTATTACTTACAGAGAACCCTTTCCTTTTTAGTTGACTGTTTTCATTTAGAGGCTTTGTATCGATTTGCTATACACATAAATAATGATTCAATTATGGGAAGATATTATTTTGGAGGTGTCTTTTATGATGAAAAGGAATTATGACCTCTTCCATTTAGAGCATTTAGAGTTGAAGATTAACATAGCTATCATGGAAGCATGTTGGGTTTGCTGGATGCTTAGAACCCCCTCCTCCTCCTTGGACTCATTATGCTCTGGTCTCAGCCTCGCAAGTACTGGGATTGTAGACATGTGCCACTATGCCTGGCTTCACTCATTTTTCCACAGTATTTTAGCATGGAAATGGCATTGAAGCAACTGGTCTAAGGCAGTGGGTCTCAACCACCCTAATGCTGACCACCTTTAATATAGCTCATGTGTGGTGACTCCCATCCATAAAATTATTTTCATGGCTACTTCATGGCTGCAATCTTGCTAATGTTATGAATCATAATAAAAATATCTATGTTTTAGGATGGTTATTTGACCCCCAAAGTGTTTATATCCACAGGTTGAGGACCATTGGCCTCAAAGTTCTTCTCCTTGCAGAATGGGCTGTCACTGATACAGAACTGCTCGTAGAAACAGTTGTGGCATGGTTCAACATACGAATATTCACTATAGTGGTGATGCCCCTTTCAATCAGATGGTAGCTTCTCAGAGTCTGAGAGCAAACCACTTCCTGTGCCTGGACTTAGTCTTAGTTATATTTTTTCTAAGTCACCAGCTCTGGTTTGCTAATGCTGCAGCTTTACTTTTTATCCTCAGCAATTAATCCCAAGGCATTACTACAGTGGCTGAGTAAGATATATATATATATATATATATATATATATATATATATATATATATATATATATATATATATATATATATATCATGATAAGGACTAGTTGGGATCAACTCTGTGCAAGTTTTAACTGACCTGTTTCTAAGAGATTATGTTTCCCATATGGATAAGGGATATATAACCAGGAGAGATTTTAAACATCATTACTCTATAGTATTAATTTAGGCTTTGAATCTTACTTTTTCCATTTCTAGAGTATTTTCCTCTAGGAATTTCCATACTCATTCAACCACTCAAAGTAAGAAACACATTCTCCTGTATTTTGTTATCTTCAGACATAATATTTACCTTGCCTATATTTTAAAAGTCTTCCATCAGCATCTCAATGTATAATGAACTGACATAAAGATGTTTTACAGAGGTTCTTACAGACTGTCTCAGACATTGATATAAGTAAACATAGAGGAAATTTCCAGGACGGCGAGTTGTAGAACGTGTTCGTTCTCGCCTGCAAGAATTCACGCTGACACACGCAAGGAAACGTCTGTGGCATCCTTTATTATTGAAGATGATCTAAAAGAGGGAAGGAAAGAGAGAGAGGAAGAAAGAGAGAGAGAGCGAAGAGAGGGAAAGAGAGAGAGTAGCAGAGAGAGAGCCCCCGGAAGGCTCGGCCTCTTATATCCCCTGAGGTAGCCCTAGGGCAGCGTGTTCCCATAGGATTGGCTGCAAAGCAATAAACCCAAATCGTCCCGGGCATGGACTCTGTGACTCGCGCGCTTTTCCCCCAGGACAAAGCACATTCCAAGGATCATATGTGAGAATGCTGGATGCCAGCGCCATTTCTAAATGGTTAATGCTGTCAGTGCTCAGAGCGGCTCTCTACAGCGAGTGAGTTCCTGGTCTTTAATTGGATTGTTCAATGCTTAAGGATGCTAAGAGGCAGGTAGTGTGCTCCCAGAGGTGACAGCAAGTCTCAGGAATGGTTTAGAGGATGTTCTCTGCCTGGTTCCATGCTTCAGTGAGGACAGCATGCAAAAGCAATCCTCGGGAGACGGAGTGACAGACAAACTATGGAAATGCTTCTAGTCCAGAACTTGATGAGTCCTGGAGTGAAGGCACTGTAGAAGCCATGAGACTTCAGATGGAATCTAACACCAGAATGTTATGTGGTCCTATGGAGGGATAAAGATAGCTGTCTATTTGCATAAACCAAGGGTTACAGATATCTTTAAAGTTCTGATTGTCTGTGTGCTATGTTTGAGAAATACTCCCTAATATATTTGGATTAATTGATCTTACTTAAAGTTTGTTTTAAAAAATGTACTATGCATTTTAGATATTTTCAACAACCAAGGAAAATCAAGGATCACAACTGAAATTATTCAGTGTAAATAATGACAGAATTGAGTAAAATGGTGTCTCATGCTCCGGCTTTCTTGTGCTCACGCTCCGGTTTTCTTGTAGCAGTAGCTTGCAAGCATTATTGAATGTGACCCATAGATGGGAAAGTAAAGGAACACAGCTAGCTTGCTGTGACTTTAGCATAATCATAAAATCTTAAAATATTTAACAAAATATTTTAGGCTTTGCAAAATATTATATTGGGAAATTCTTGAGTGTGGGCATGGTGGCTCACACTTTTATTCTTAGCACTGAAAAGGCAGAGAGAGTTGTATCTTTCTGAGTTTAAAGCCAGCCTGATCTACATAAAGTTCTAGGCCAACCAGAAATACCTAGCTGAGACTTTGTCTCTAAAACACACACACACACACACACACACACACACACACACACACACACACACACCAAAAAACCCCTCAAAACCCCACAAAACTATTCTCTCTCCCAACACAACACAAAACAAAATAACAACAACAACAACAAAAGAAAATAAAAGGAAAAAATATTTTGGGTCATAAAAATAAAAATGACAGATTGGAATCCATGTAAACTATGTTTTTCCAGAACTTCATTGTGTTCTGTAAAACATAGACAACCGTTTTACGAAGGCCTATAGAATCAAAGAGAAAATACTAAGATTTAAAAATAAAATGCTAGAAAAACATTAGGCTACTGACTGCTCTGGAAACAGTCTTTGCTAAAGGAACTGACCTATTATAAAGCTTATAAACAATGTCGATACTCAGCGAACTTAGTGGGTTTTTTTTCCCCCCAAACCATCTTTCCCTTAAACAGATGAGTCTTGACATCATGTAGAGTATGTGCAACACAAACATTTGGGGCAAAGAATCAAAACAGTTTAGACAGATAACATCTTTGAGACAATCTGCTAATTTTGGCATTTGCAACTCATAGAATCAGGGAGAATGGAATGGGGTCATAAACATCTGGTCGAAACCTCATGAATTAGCTGCCAGTTGCCAAGTGGGTTAGAGTAAGAGAGGTCATAGGATGTCTAGGGTACTCACTTCTGGTAAGAGGACTGGAAAATCTGTATCTGGAGTTCATATGATGGAATAATCTGCTAATTTTGTATAAAGACAGAGGAAAAGTAGCCCTTACTAACTCTTTGATAAACTGACTATGGATAATTTGCTTCCATTTTAGAACAAATGTCTTTTTACTGTGGATAAGGGATGTAAATCAGTAGGCTGAATGCTTGCTGAGCCTCAGGCCCTGGCTTTGATCCTCAGCAGGGCACCAACGGGTTGTGCTGGCACTTCTAGCTTTAGCTGTATAGAGGACAGAGGTTAAGAAGTTCAAGGAAAGTCTGATGCCTGATCGCCCTGTAGTAAATTAAAAAAGATAGAATATTTTGCTAGCTGTGAAAATGTAATACATAATAGACAATTAGTTTCAAGTCACAACTCAGTACCTCAGATAACCAGAATCTTCGCAATGCATAAATGTACCATAAATATTTCTTTCCAATGTTTGTGCTTGGCTGTCAGGATAGTCAAGCATGGATCTGTGTGAGGAGAATTCTGAGTACTTGTGAGAAAACTCGGAGAAAACAGGCAAGACTCCTGTGACCTCAGTTTCTTCAAAAACACAAATACTTCTTAGATTATGCTCTTGTGCCTTTCCCAGGTGTAGCAGATTGAGCAAATTTACTTCAGCTTGTTCATTAAAATTCTTTATTGTTATTTGTTTATATGCCTCTCTGGAAAAATGATTTTGCTGCCTGTGGCTTGTCTACACCATTCAGCTTACCTTGTGATTGTACGCTTTAATCACGGAACCTCTCTAGTACTACTATTTATTTATTTATTTATTTATTTATTTATTTATTTATTTATTTATTGCTACTGGGGAAGGAAGCTGTGGCTTCGCTGTACCAAGGGCACAGTCTCTCACGTGCCTACCTGTAGCTACCTGTAGCATTATTCTGATGTCAAGAATTTCATGAGAAAGACCAAGTAAGGTTTATGGAATCATGCTTACAGTTTGTTCAAGTTCTAAATCTATAAGGATCGTCTAAGATTGAAACACTCATTTCAAAGTTGAATTTCTAAGAATTTAAGAGTTTACTTTCAGTCTTCATTTGAAAGATGAGTCAGTAATGTTAATTCAAATGGCTTCTACAGTAAGCTCAAGAAACATACTTACAAAAACTTAAAGATAATTGATACTCAAGTGTGACTCATCTGTGAAGTTGTGTCCCCCCCTCCCCCGTGGAAAGATCTTAAATTCTCCAAAAATCGATTGTTCTACTGACAACAGAGCCTTTAAGTGATGGAAAAGAATCCAGCTTTCTGCTGCCAAGGGATTGATCTACATACCTTCTCAGCCTGAATACCTGCATTACTTTTTGAACAAGTCAACACTTTTCAATTCTCTCTATTGCTTAAAATTCAGTGCACTCAGATCTCAGTCATGTTAATCTGAAAGTATGGCTGAATCATCACTCATTATCCCAAACTGCTTTTCACAAACTAATTTTCTTTATAGACCCAGTAATTAATAAGATTAAAACATCATTTTTTTGAGAAAAAAGAAAAAAGAATAAAATATTTGACTGCAGAGGCAGCTTAGTGAGTTTCCCAATAAATTCATACTCAGTACCATTCTGCATGTATTCATTTCCACGGTCTACAATGGCTACCATTCTGCATGTATTCATTTCCACTGTCTACAATGGCTACCATTCTGCATGTATTCATTTCCACGGTCTACAATGGCTAAGATTTGGATCTAACCTAGATGTGCATCTACAGTTGAGTGAATACCACAAACACGCCCCCTCTCTGTTTCTCAGTTTTGTTAGATCAGAGGAATAGTTGTGTAAGAAAAAGTCATTTAATTTTCAGCAGAAGACACACCTCCACTGAAAGTTATATTTATTGCAGGAGGTCAAAAAGATAACTTGTAGGTTCTGGGAGTTGAACTGGCGTCATTGTATTTAATGAGAGATAACTTTATCCACAGACTAATCTCATTGGCCATCTTTCTTTTTTTAAATTTAAAAGTAACTTTATAAGAACACTATAGTGAATAAATTGGCCACTGTTCAATTTATTCATGCTAGTACCTATGGGGCATGCTGGTACCTGTGGCGATATCAACCAGGTACATTTTATTGTTACAGTTATAGAATTGGAACTGGCATTTCCCTAGGTAACCTGCTCTCGGAGCGATGGTGAGGGTCTCAGAGTAAGCCTAAAGGAGGCACCTGTTTTAGAAAATGCTTCAGGATTTGGAGTTCTCCTGTGTAATGACCGGTCCTTCCTCTGTTTTATCTACTGGGCTACCTCAGATGATGTCAGTTTCATTAAAGGTCCTAATGCACAGTTAGATTAAAACTAACAGCTAAATTGCTCCTCAAGTCCTATTTATCACAGTCTCTTTAAATTTTCTCTTATTGGTTTAATGGACACTAGATATCAGGGTGGTGCTGAACACTGCAGTGGATTATAAAAATACAGTCACTGCATTCAAAGGGGACTTTAATCCAGCAGCAATGTATAATGGTTCTAACTGCCATATAAATCAAGGGTGTGAGGATAACTCTTACTAGGTTGCCGACACACTGTGAACCCTTTTCAAAATTTCTGCTACTGAATTAGATAGTATGCTCCTCATCCAGCGGAAAGATTCCTTTTTGTTCACCAGTCAGTGGTATTGCAACTTTGACATGTGAATCCTATTCCAGAGATAATAAATGTGCCAAACACTTTCTGAGATTCTATGTATCAGAATGAAGATGAAACCAGTTTGTAAGGATGAAAAGTGTTCCCACCTTTCCACTGTGGTCCACAGTTGACTGTGGAAGGTCACTGGGTCTGAGCTCTGTCCTGAGACTGGTGATTCACCTCGCGGTACCTCTTGTAGTGCTGTGTTTACTGCTCTTCAGTGCTGGGTCAGGGCTTTTTGGAACCAGACTGAACAGAAACAGAAGTCTTTCTTTAGCCTTAGGCTGTTTATAACTTGTCTAGAGTGAACTGAAGTGTCATTCTTTAATGTTTTGATAGTAATCCTAGATTACAGAAGAAATGTCAAATTTGAAATTAATCATTAATTATTTAAAGCAAAATATTTCCATTATGTCTTAAAAGTTGGATCACAGAAGACATTAAATATATAAGAATCTTTGATATGCCTTACAAGTCATGTTGTTAAGTATTAACAATGATTGCTTCATGTGTTCTTCTAATTGATGAGTTTTGATGAATGGTTGGTTTATAACCACAGTGATGTAATACTGTAGACAGGTTCTTTTAAAAACTAGACACACAATTAGCTCATTAAGTAATATCTGATTACTGTTCCATCAAGTGTTCCTACATTTGTATATTTCAGTTGGTCAAACACGTTTACTATGCTAGGTAAAAACAGATTAACTATAACATTTTGTACAGAAAGTTAGAGTTCTGTGCATCTCTGAAATGGAGTGTGACATGGCAGAGCCATGCCTTAAATGTAAACATGCTTCTAAATCCATTGATTACTCTTATTACACTATCTTGGGTTATTTTTACTTTTTTACTTAGATCCCATGAATTTGTCACTTTTGATAACATGCAAAATTATCAGCCCCATTTTTTTTTCCTCTTTATTAGATATTTTCTTCATTTACATTTCCCATGTTATCCAGAAATTTTCCCTTACCCTCCCGCGTCCCCGCCCTGCCCCCCTACCCACCCCCTCCCACGTAATGGCCCTGGCATTCCCCTGTTCTGGGGCATATAGAGTCTGTATGACCAGAGGGCCTCTCCTCCCAATGATGGCCAACTAG
>LR750026.1:493014-504524 GCA_902729485.2 Mus minutoides | reverse complement strand
CTGGCTGGCGGCCCTATCCACTGCGTTCAGAGAGGGATGATGGCGGTCCGGCGGCGGGGCGGTCCTGGCTGGCTGGGAGTGGTCCCAGCCTCTGGTTGGACTGAGGTCCTCTGTGCCAGCCGCTGCTGCAGCTGGCCACTGGCCCCTCTGCGATTTCAAGGCCCCTGGTGCGCTCCACTCACCTTTAGCCCCGAAGTGTGCCTAATGTCCTGGGGTTTGGAGGTGCGCTGGCTGGCGGCCCTATCCCCTGCGTTCAGAGAGGGGTGATGGCGGTCTGGCGGCGGGGCGGTCCTGGCTCGCTGGGCTATCAGCCCCATTTTTATTCCCTGCTTCTTAGTGCAGATTATGTAGGTTTTTATTCAAGTGCTTATTTTTTTTTTGTCCTCTTTTTCCAGTTTTACATCATGGTCAACTGAAGGCCACACCTTCTGCTTCAGTTACGGTTGAGCATACGTGAGTAACCTTCAATTACTGCATCCAAACAGCCTGTCCGACTACACCATTCATTCTGAACATTCATATCCTAACCTTATCTTTCAGGTCTCACTGAAGTTCTGCCTCATGCCTGATGTTTCCTTTGGCTGCTCTGTTGTATAGGTCCTCTATCTCATTTCTAGTTGTCATCAGAGTGTTTGCACCACTCATTAGGCATCTATCTACTCCCACTAGACATCTCCTAAGTTTAAGCAATGTGTTTAGAAGGCCTAGAGTGATGGCTCAGTGGTTAAGAGCACAGACTGCTCTTCCAAACCAGAACACCCTCCCCCTCTCCCAGAGCACCAAGGGACTAAATCACCAAAGAGTACACATGGAGCAACCCATGACTCCAGCTGCATATGTAGCAGAGGATGGCCCTGTTGGACATCAATGGGAGGAGAGGCCCTTTGTCCTGTGAAGACTCCATGCTCCAGTGTAAGGGCAGGTCAGGCCAGGGAGGTGGGAGTGGATGGGTGGGTGGGTGGGTGGGTGGGGGAGCACCCACATAGCAGCAGGGTAGGGGGATGGGATATATGGTTTCTGGAGGGGAAACTGGGAAAGGTGGTAACATTTGAAATGTAAATAAATAAAATATCCAATAAAAAAGAAAATGTAAAAAAAAGCATTGTGCTTAGAACGTAATTTCTCTCAAATAGTAATAAAATCTCATAGGAAATGTGTCATTCTTCTTTTCATTTGTAGATATAAATATGCCTGTCTCTCAAATGTGTTTTTTTAATCACATATTTGTATCTCATTTCGTCATCATTTTGGAAAAAAAATTCTCTCTATAATAAGCAACTATTCATTAAGACACCATATGTGCCATATTCAGTCTATAAGTATCTTATAAATAATACCATTACAAACCACACATTGCAATATTTTCTTTTGTGGGACATTGTCTTGATGCAGTCATAAGGTAGCATTTGATACTGTAGGAAGAAGCTTAGGCAAAATTTCTTTTAATTTACACTATCATGACTGATTATAACTGATGGGAAATACAAACGGATGAATAAAACCCAAGACCACAGAAGCACACATCTACCAACCACTGAGAACAATGAGAACAGCTGCATGTATAGTGTGATATTTAACATCTGAGGCTAAAAATAATCTTTGATAGCATGCTGATATAACGGCTTTAACACCCTTTTAAATAAAAAAAAGTACTGCTACTGTTGTTACATCATTAATACTACGTATCAGTGTTGACACACAATCTGAAAGTTGTGGGACTCATCTGTAGTAGCACTGTAATAGCACGTCAGCATTTCACCACATATGATTAGTCTTATCGCACGTCTCAGGGGCCACCATAGCTTCATGTATCCAAGGTGATTATCAACAAAGCAGTGGAGAAAACAGAAGCACACTGCATTGTCTTGGCAGTACTCTCACTACGTAGGGAGTAGGTCACTCAGAAGTCAAATGGTTATGAATTGAGTGGGTGAGAAGAAATTTTGCCAAAATACATTTCCAAATTAAAAACATGTCTTAGGCCCAGCGTGGTGGAGCACGCCTTTAATCCCAGCACTCAGGAGGCAGAGGCAGGCGGATTTCTGAGTTCAAGGCCAGCCTATTCTACAAAGTGAGTTCCAGGACATCTAGGGCTATACAGAGAAACCTTGTCTTGAAAAACAAAAACAAAAACAAACAAACAAACAAAAAACATGTCTTAGGTTGTTGGGTGCATGTAAAAGGCTAGCTTTTGAAAGATTAGACAGGAGATGAGAGGTGATTCATGCATGGGTAATGTGCCTAAATTCAGTCCCAGAATCAAAACACCGAAGTTCTTAAAGATTCTCATGTAACATTTTTGTTGTTGTTGTTGTTGTTGAAATACTTTCTGACCCTTAGGCTGAATAGTATGCCTATCATTTGTAGCTGTGCCATCAGTTCACATAATGTTAGTGACTCTTCAGATGTCGGAGTGTTGTGTTGGATTCCTTCTAGGCTCTTTGCATAGCTGTTGACCATTACAGAAGAAAAAAAAACTAGCTTAGGATCTTATTGGATATGACTTAAGTGTTACAAGTTTTAAACTAAAACATCTCCAGTAGCAAAGGAAATCATGTGCTCTGTGAGCACAAATGGAGGTCTCTTTATATTCATTGGAAGTAGCTATTCTCAGAATGTCATCTCTGGCTTATATCTCTAGCCATATCTATTTTACCACTGTAGAGGAAATCTTGTTCTTTTGTTGGCGTTACTAGGATAGCTAGAGGTGTGATGATGATTCAACCCAAGAACCTCATGCATAATGTTAAGTTAGGTGTACTCTAAAGCTGCTGGAAGTCAAAATGGGCCAGCACAAGTTAGCTCATGGAGGGAACTGCTCTTATGTCTTACCTGGCACTTTTATACTGTCCCATGCATTTGCTGTTATTCCTTCACCTATGAATTGTACGAACAAATTCTATATCAGTGGTGGCCTCTGAGTTTAAAGATTTCTTTTGGTTGAAATAGTTGTGGTTACTAAACTGAGATGAAGTTTATAAAGCATAATGAAAATATACAAGGCATGCAGTAGAGATAGTATTTACTATTTAGAGAATACATTTGTTGAGCAGAATTAGATATTAAATATGTTTCTGTAATATAAGATGTCAGTAGAATGTCTTTCCTGACTTAAGCCTTTTAAATATTTTCGCTTAGAGTATCACTGAGAGAGAAGCTGAACACTTGGTAACATACAGGCTGGTGATGTTAGAACCTTATGTGACTTGCTTAAATGAGCATCAGAAGCAACTGCGTCACTGGGACACTGTCATCTCATCATTTATTCGGTTCAAAATTTCATCTCATTATCACCTGTATCTCTGTTCCTACTTTGCCACTTCCTTTTTAGAACAATCGTATGTTAGAGGTGGTTCGAGCCATCAAGCCTTTTAATGAACAGCGGTCGAGCCAAGGCATAATCTGACTTCAGCCACAACCAGTTTGGTGGCCATCTTAGGAAACCAATGTTCTTGAGGATTGCTTACATAATATCATTGAACAGGTTCTGAGAAATACCTTGTGCTCAGAGCAGGTAATTCACTCCTTGTTTTCTCCCAGCGTCCTCATTACCCGATGATTTATTTCCTTGAATCTAGAAGGGCTTCCCACTTTAACAGCTCATGTTGAGATGAAGATATTCCTGGAGGTTGATAGTTTATTTTAGCAACACCAATTCTTTTGGCCTTCTGGAGCTGAGCAGAGGACTTTCCAAGTGTTAACAGAATCCCAGAGGAGAGGTCAGTACCTCAAGGGACTGTTTATAATGTTTCTTCTATGAATGTAGTAATTGGGAATGTCCTTTTATGTAGACTTTATTTCAGTAGCTGAGAAAGTGCTGTAATGTGCTTATACATTGAGAACAGGTTTCTGTATTTATTTTAAGGTGGTTACTCTCACAAGAATGAAGGATGCCATGGGGCAGGAAATAGGGTGGGTATAGTCAATGTGATTTCTGTATTGCCTTTCTATTCTATGCTACACAATGCTAAAGTTACTTGCAAACTTAATTCTACTTTATACCCTTATTAGTTTAACTTCCATCAAGGAATAATAGGATTGATATTTTTTTCTTTCAGAAAATCAATCACTTTGATTTTTACTTAGAGCCTACTGGACCCAGAAACATAACCAGCAAGTTTCCAAGGAATTCTTTGGTTAGTTACATCACTTTCTCCAGTAATGTCTTTATGGAAATAAAACCATTTGTTTAATATACAAATTATTTCCAAGACCATCTGTCTCACAGGTTTGAAAATAAAAGAAAAGGTGGCTCCCTCATTTTGGGAACTGTGTAGACAGAAACTGTTGTTATGTGTGAAATAGAAAAATATTTACCTAAAGAAATAAACTCACTTTGGCGTAGTTTCTGACTCCCATGAATAATCTATTCTAGGAAATGTAGATTTACTAATAGCCTTAGGACAGGTGGCATTTCAGTATCTGGATTTGCATAGGGTACTACACCTCCCAAAAGCCAATTTCAGGCAGCTTTATTGCCTATAATTGGCTTTTCAAAGAGGACTACAATTCATTATTCTAAAAATAGTCTTCTATTCCTTAACAATAATCTTTCTTTTGATTTTATCTTTACTCATAGAATGACTCATGATTAACAGTGGAATTTAAGAATCCAATGAAAATACTTTTTAATCTTGGCTTTAGCAGTTGCTTTTATAGACAAGGTAAGCTGTAGGGTTTTCTCATTTATTGAATTGATTGACAGTGGTATCCATTTCATAAGCTACTTGTGAGGACAAATTCCATTAATCAGAATCAACGCATCTGTTCTAAGTTCTTTAAGTAGCTTACAAATCATTGTTTGATATGCAGAAATATATTAGCAAATAATGCTCAGGTCAGAGACATGTGTGTTTAATTTAAATTTAACATATTAAATATGACGATATTGAGCTATGTGTAGTGATGCATGCACTCAGTGCATGATGTGGGAGGATTGGCCTGAGCTTAGTCTAGCCTGGGTTACAGTATGAGACCTTGTCTCAAAAACCAACCCAACCCAGCCCAACCCAACCCAACACCAAAATTAAAGGTTAATGGAGTGATATTGGACAAATTAGCCTACTAGAATCTTAATGTTCTCTTTTTAATATTGTTGTATAGATAAGATATTTCATATCATTTATTAAAATGTATTTTGGTATTATTATATGTGTAATAAATAGTAGTTTAGAAAAAAGAATGTACTTATTATCAGAGAAGTAAAATGTTAAAAAAATTATTAAAATCATGAAACTCAAGAAGAATGAAGATCAAAGTGTGGACACTTCGCCCCTTCTTAGAATTAGAAACAAAGCACACATTGAAGGAGTTACAGAGATCAAGTGTGGAGCTGAAACAAAAGGATGGACCATCCAGTGACTGCTGCAGCCGGGGATCCATCCCATAATCAGCTACCAAAAGCAGACACTATTGCATACGCCAGCAAGATATTGCTGAAAAGGCCCTAATATAGCTGTCTTGTGTGAGGCTATGCCAGTGCCTGGCAAACACAGAAGTATATGCTCACAGTCAGCTATTAGATGGAACACAGGGTTCCAAAGGGAGGAGCTAGAGAAAGTACCCAAGGAGCTGAAGGGGTCTTCAACCTTATAGGTGGAAGAATGACATGAACTAATTAGTACCCCCAGAGCTCATGTCTCTAGCTGCATATATAGAAGAAGATGGCCTAGTTGGCCATCATTGGGAAGAGAGGTCCCTTGGTCATGCAAACTTTATATGCCCCAGTATAGGGGAATGTCAGGGTCATGATGTGGAAGTGGATGGGTAGGGGAGCAGGGCGGGGAATGGGGGAGGGTATAGGGGACTTTCAGGATAACATTTGAAATGTAAATGAAGAAAATATCTAATAAAAAAAGAAATTAAAAAAAATAAAATCACTTGATGAAAAAAATCTATGTAAAGACAGGAGAAAGCATTAAAAACAAACAGAAATCTTTGAGAGGAGGTTTTGTGAACTTGCAGTTGAAATGGGTTTGAATTGTACATTTTCAGATTATGAAAGGGTGATATGATGCTCAATGCTCACAGACATGACTATGAAAAATGGCACAATAAATAAACTGCAGTGTTGCCAGATAATGGTGCCAATTTCAGCATTTAGGGTAGAAGAAGTGGCTAGAATTGTTTTTCAAAATTGGCTACGTAAGACCCTCAGAAGTAATATACAAATTCTGAGCCTAAATTGATAACATCCTTGGTCATTGTAACACACACACACACACACACACACACACACACACACAGAGAGAGAGAGAGAGAGAGAGAGAGAGAGAGAGAGAGAGAGAGAGAGAGAGCATAATGTAACAAGGGGACTTAGCAGAAAGGGTTTTCTGAGATGAGGAAAGAATAAAAATAAACAGGGAACTGGAGAGATGGCTCAGCAGCTAAGAGCATTGGCTGCTCTTCCAGAGGACCTGGAATTCCCAGCACTCACATGGCAGCTCACGGTTGTCTGTAACTCCAGATCCAGGAGATCCAACACCAATAACCTCACCCAGACGTACACATAGGGAAAACACTAATGCACATAAAATAAAAACAAAAGAAATCATTAAAAGAATGACTAATTGGGGGTCTTGATGAAGGAATATATATATACATATGAAGTTACAAAAGAAAACCATAAATTTGAAAAATAAAGATTGACAATTTCTGGGATATTGAGAAAGAGTTTAATGTATCTATAAATAGAATTCCAGAGTAAGAAAGGAATCAGAAGAAAGATGTTGAAAGAAATAACCATCCAGGACCCTCCAGTTTAATGCAGAAGAGCAAATTACAGTTTCACAAACTCACTAAACTGTAAGAAGGCTAAAGAGTGAATATTACTTCTGGATATATCATAGTCAAAATGCTCCTAGATAAAGCAAGTATCTGACTACTGGAAAGTGTGGGAGGCAGAAATGGAAAACGAATGATATGATAGATAAATGGAGGAGACTTTTCACTGTGAACTGTAGAACTCAGAATACTTTGGACCATAATCACAAAGTGCTGATGAAAAGGAAAACAACCACCAGACAAGAATCAGCAAAGTTATCCTGCAAAGACAAAGGTAAAATGGAAAGGACTGCAAATAAATGTAAATTAAGAGGGCACAGGGAGGGGAAAAGGGGAACATGATCAGGTACTGGGAGGGGGGAGTGCAGGACTGAAGCCCTGAGAGCCAGCAGAAAGTATGGAAACAGGCAACCTCAGGAGGTGGGAGGTGGGGGACCATTTTTAAAATTTATTAGATACTTTATTTACATTTCAAATGTTATCCCCTTTCCTGGTTTCACCTCCGAAAACCCCTCCCCCCTCCACTCCCTGCTCCCCCTGCTCACCAACCCCCCACTCCCACTTCCTGGCCCTGGCATTCACTTATACTGGGGCATAGAGCCTTCACAGGACCAAAGGCCTCTCCTCCCACTGATGATCGACTCATCCTCTGCTACACATGCAGATGGAGCTATGCGTCCCACTATGTGTTTTCTTTGGTTGGTGGTTTAATCCCTGGGAGCTCTCAGGGTACTGGTTAGTTCATATTGTTGTTCCTCTTATGGGGTTGCAAACCCCTTGAACTCCTTGGGTTCTTTCTCTAGCTTCTTCATTGGGGACCCTGTGCTCAGTCCCATGGATGGCTGTGAGCAACCACTTCTGTATTTGTCAGGCACTAGCAGAGCCTCTCAGGAGACAGCTCTATTAGGCTCCTTTCAGCAAGCACTTGTTGCATTCACAATAGAGACTGGGTTTGGTGGTTGTATATGGGATAGATCCCCAGTTGGGGCAGTCTCTGGATGGTCTTTCCTCCAGTCTCTGCTCCACACTTTGTCTCTGGAACTCCTTCCATGGGCATTTTGTTCCCCCCCTTCTAAGAAGGATGGAAGTATCCACAGTTTGGTCTTTCTTCTTCTTGAGTTTCGTGTGGTTTATCTATATCTTAGATATTCTGAGCTTCTGGGCTAATATCCACTTATCAGTGAGTGCATATCATGTGTGTTCTTTTGTGATTGGGCTAAATATCTCAGGATGATATCCTCCAGATCCATCTGTTTGCCTAAGAATTTCATAAATTCATTGTTTTTAATAGTTGAGTGGCACTCCATTGTATAATTGTACCACATTTTCTGTATCCATTCCTCTTTTGAGGGACATCTGGGTTCTTTCCAGCTTCTGGCTATTATAAATAAGGCTGCTGTGAACACAATGGAGCATGTGTCCTTATTACATGTTGGAGCATCTTCTTGGTATATGCCTAGGAGTAGTATTGCTTGGTCCTCAGGTAGTACTATGTCCAATTTTTCTGAGGAAACGCCAAACTGATTTCCAGAGTGGTTGTACCAGCTTGCAATGCCACTAATAATTGAGAAGTATTCCTCTTTTTCCACATTCTCGCCATCATCTGCTGTCACCTGAGTTTTTGATCTTAGCCATTCTGACTGGTGTGATGTGGAATCTCAGGGTTGTTTTGATTTGCATTTCCCTGATGACATCTTATTTAGGTGCTTTTCAGCCATTCAGTATTCCTCAGTTGAGAATTCTTTGTTTAGCTCTGTACCCCATTTTTTAATAGGGTTATTTGTTTCTCTGGAGTCTAACTTCTTGAGTTCTTTGTATACATTGGATATTAGCCCTCTATTGGATGTATGATTGGTAAAGATATTTTCCCAATCTGTTGGTGGCCTTTTTGTCTTATTGACAGTGTCCTTTCCCTTACAGAAACTTGCAATTGTATGAGGTCCCATTTGTCAATTCTTGATCTTACAGCACAAGCCATTGCTGTTCTTTTCAGGAATTTTTCCCCTGTGCCCATATGTTCAAGGCTCTTCCCCACTTTCTCCTCTTATAAGTTTCACTGTATCTGGTTTTATGTAAAGGTCCTTGATCCACTTGGACTTGAGTTTTGCACAAGGAGATTAGAATGGATCAATTCACATTCTTCTACCTGCTAACTGCCAGTTGAGCCAGCACCATTTGTTGAAAATGCTGTCTTTTTTTCCACTGGATGGTTTTAGCTCCTTTGTCAAAGATCAAGTGACCATAGGTGTATGTGTTCATATCTGGGTCTTCAGTTCTATTCTATTGATCTACCTGTCTTTCACTGTACCAATTCCAAGCTGTTTTTGTTTGTTTTTTTGTTTTGTTTTGTTTTGTTTTGTTTTTATCACAATTGCTCTGTAGTTCAGATTGAGGTCAGGGATGGTGATTCCTGGGGGGTGGGGGTGGGGGGCTCTTGAATGTACCAGAGACCTGGGAGGAGAGAGACTCTCAGGATTCAAAAGGGAGGGACCTTAGATGAAATGCTGGGGAGAGGGACCTTCTAGAGTTGACCTCTAGTAGAAAGACAGGACATGAGAAACATTTAAAGAAATGTTCAACATCCTTAGTCATCAGGGAAATGCAAATCAAAATGACCCTGAGATTCCACTTCACACCAGTCAGAATGGCTAAGATAAAAAACTCAGGTGACAGCAGATACTGGTGAAGATGTGGAGAAAGAGGAACACTCCTCCATTGCTGGTGGGTTTGCAATCTGGTACAACATCTCTGGTACAATTCAGTCTGGTGGTTCCTTAGAAAATTGAACATAGTACTAACTGAGGACCCAGCTATACCACTCCTGGGCATGTACCCAGAAAATGCTCCAACATATAATAAGGACACATGCTCCAGTATGTTCATCGCCACCATATTTATAATAGCCAGAAGCTGGAAAGAACCCAGATGTCCCTCTGCAGAGGAATGGATACAGAAAATATGGTACATTTATACAATGGGATACTACTCAGCTAATAAAAACAATGACCTCATGAAATTCACAGGCAAATGGATGGAACTTGAAAATATCATCCTGAGGTATTGAGGTAACTCAGTCACTAAAGAACACACATTGTATGCACTCACAGATAAATGGATATTAGCCCAAAAGCTCCGAATACCCAAGCTACAACTTACAGACCCTATGAAGCCCAAGAAGAAGGAGGAACAAAATGTGGATGCTTCAGTGCTTCTTAGCAGGGGGAACAAAATATTCATACTCAAAATACAAAGACAAAGTGTGGAGCAGAGATTGAAGGAATGACTATCTGGAGACTGCCCTACCTGGGAATCCATCCCATATACAGTCACTAATCCTGGATGCTATTGAGGATGCCAGGAAGAGCTTGCTGATGGGAGCCTGATGTGACTATCTCCTGAGATGCTCCACTACAGTCTGACAAATACAGAAGAGGATGCTTGCAGCCAAGCATTGGACTGAGCGTGGGGTCCCCAGTGGAGAAGTTGGAGAAGGGACTGAAGGAGCTGAGGGGGTTTGCAGCCCCATGAGGGGAGAGCAACAGTGTCAACTGGCAAGAGCTCCTGGGGACTGGACCACCAACCAGAGTACACATGGAGGGACCCATGGTTCCGGCTGCATATGTGGCAGAGGATGGCCTTGTTGGACATCAGTGGGAGGAGTGGCCCTTGGATCTGAGGTTGTTTGATGCTAGAGGAATGCCAGGCATGGAAGGCAGGAGGGGGTTGGGTGGGAGCACTCTCATAGAGGCAGGGGAACAGGGATGGGGTAGGAGGTTTCTGAAGAGGAGACCTGGAAAGGGGAAAACATTTGAAATGTAAATAAAGAAAATATAAAAAAATATTAAAGAGGAAAAAAAAAAGAAAGATAGAACATCAAGTGTAAGAATGATAATGGGGTTGACATTCTAACTCAAAAACTGTGACCTAGAGTTATTCCTGTCTAAAAGAATTTCAGGGACAAAAATGGAGAAGAGACTGAGGGAAAGGAGGCACAGTGACAGGCTCAAATTGAAATCCAGCTCAAGGGGATGCGCCAAGCCCTCATACTATTACTGTTGCTATGGTGTGCTTATAGACAGGAGCCTAGCATGGCTGCCCTCCGTGAGGCCCAACACTTAAACACTAACCAAAGAACAGAAGTCGGGGACCCTTGTGGTTGAATTAGCCAAAAGCTGGAGGAAGCTGGGGAGGAGGGTGACTCCATAGGAAAATAAGCAGTCTCAACTAACCTGGATGCCCGAGATCTCTCAGACACTGAGCCACCATCCAAGCAGCATACACCAGCTGATATGAGGCCCCCAACACATATACAGCAGAGGACTGCCTGCCTGGTCTGAGTTCAGTCAGAGAAGATGCACCTAACCTTTGATAGACTTGAGGCCCTAGGGAGTGGGGAGATCTGGTGGGGTCGGTGAGAGGACATTCTCTTGGAGATGGGGGCGGGGGAAGGGGGAGGTATGGGATGTGAAAAAAGTCAGAGGGCCGACTGGGAGAGGGATAACGACTGGAATGTAAAAAGAAAAAGATTTGAAGTTCAAAATGTGGTCTCAGTGCCCCTTCCTAGAACCAAGAACAAAGCGCACACTGAAGGAGTTACAGAGATCATGTGTGAAGCTGAATCAAAAGGATGGACCAACCAGTAACGGCGGCTTCCAGGGATCCCTCCCATAATCAGCCACCAAAATAAACACTATAGCATATGCTGGAACACAGGACTCCCAAGGTAG
>LR750026.1:439976-492914 GCA_902729485.2 Mus minutoides | reverse complement strand
GAAAAGATTAAAGAATAGTTAACATGATTTCTCTCAGTTTGAGACGAAGTTACTTGGGACTGACATCAAGGACAGAAAGCAAAGCTCCTGGTTCTCACCATGCTTGTCGGTCCCATCTCTAGGACTTTGGAGCCGAAGAGGTTCAACACCCCAGATGATTCAACTGCTTCCTCCAATGTCCTGCTTCTGGGGAGAGCAAGGCACAGAGTGATTCCCAAGCCATTGTTTCCTAGATGAGATTGGGCTGCTCATGGACCCTGAATTGTGGGCATGATTTTTAGGGAACTTTCTGGATAACATTTGAAATGTAAATGAAGAAAATGTCTAATAAAAGTTGAAAAAAAAGTTGAATGAGAACAGATATTACAAGCAGGGACAGAAGTGCAGCTAGTCTTGCATTTTATTGCGCAAGAATGAATATTTTGATATTTGATTCTAGTGTATTCTAAAGTTAAAAATGTTTAAAAGTTCTTCAGAGAAATTACATTGGTCTCAGTTTCAGTATGTTCTTTTTTGTTTTTTTTCCTCCAATGGATTTAAATAAAGAAGGAGAACTCTTATCCACACTAATAACAGACCTTCAGCATCATGAAGTAACTTTAGCACTAGTCAAGTGCCTCTGTTTCTAATATCCTCTTCGCTGCATGCACACCATGACCTTTTGACATTTAAAAAAATATGCGTAGGATCCCTCAGAATTGGAGTTACAGACAGCACTGTGAGCTACCTCATGGATGCTGGGAATTGAACCCGGGTTTTCTAGAACAGCTGGTGCTCTTAAAGACTGAGCAATCATCTTCAGCCCCCTCTTGACATGTTTTCTTTCTTTCTGAAAGACACATACAAATAAATCGTGGGGCTGGAGGTGAAGCTCAGTGGCAGCATGCTCTCACAGCTTGCACAAGGCGCTCTGTGCAATTTGCATTGCAGATGTGAGGCAAATACACTCAACACCCCATTTTTATTTCAAAACCCATTGTGTGTACTAGGAAGGAAGGCTACTGCTTTAGAGAGTATTTGCATGGTTATCAAGCTCCGCAACACTGATACCCTTGTTTTGTATTGTCCTATACTTGGTCCACGATTATGTCCAATATTGTTTTACCCAGATGCCTTTTCCTAAACCAAGATCCAGCTTATCTCACTACTGAACATTAGCCTTTAAAGCCCTCTTTTTATCTCTAGCCTTACTCTCTTTGCTCAACATCACTCTCTTTACCTTTCTTTACCTTTATCATCTGCATTGCAATTTTTGAATCGGAACTAATCCAATCAGACAGATTCTGTTTTTCTATTCTTTTACTCACTTCCTCAGTTTTAGAAGGTTCTCGAACCACTTCTGTATACTGGGCACTGCATGCAAAGCTGAAATATAATAACAGTGCCTTCTCTTTACTGTATCAAAGATAATTTTGGAGGAAACCCATTGTTTTTCTGATGAAAATGAAAGCTGTGTAATTGTCATTAAAATGTACACATAGATGTTTCCTTCCCCTTCCCCTTCCCCTTCCCCTTCCCCTTCCCCTTCCCCTTCCCCTTCCCCTTCCTTCCTTCCTTCCTTCCTTCCTTCCTTCCTTCCTTCCTTCCTTCCTTCCTTCCTTCCTTCCTTTCTCCCTCCTCCCCTCCCCCCTCTCTCATCAGCCCTTCAAACTACATTGTCTTTTATTTATTTATCTCCAAATATTAGATGTTGAATATAAATTAATGCAGAGGAAATATCAGGTCAATAACAGCAGAAACTATAGGTGTCCCACAACATTCTTTGCACTAAGTCCATCTGTGCTGTGTCCTAACCATAACCATGGTGTCACTGCCTCTGATTGGCATGCTTCCTTGAGTTCTTGCCATCCTCCTGGTCCTCTGTTACCACAGTGTCATGCACTATTATTAAATAAGCAAACAAAACAACATCACCGGCTCTGGAAGTCAGAATGCTGTTTCACAAATGTATATGTTTGTATTCACCAAGGGTTTTTTTTCTACACTTATTAATTCTGTCAGGTGACCAACAAAAATGCTGTGCATATTGGGAAGTGCAAGGCCCAGGAACTAGCTGTGAAATCAGCACAAACAACTGGAGTGCCCTCACATTAGTGAAATAAGATCATCATCTAGCAATTAGAGTCTAACAGAAGAGAATGTTCTCAGAACACCTGTTCCTGAATAAATAAACTCTTTACTTACTTAAAAAACCTTTAGTCTCAAAAAGCTCATAGATAACCTCCTCTCTCTTTTACACACACACACACACACACACACACACACACACACACACACACACACACAAAACCCCTTTGGGGTATGGCATTTGGGATTTGCCATAATGCAGGCACCACCAGACGTTTGCTATGATGTCACTACCATCATCCAGTAATACAATATACTGGATGATGTCTATACCCTGTGGCTTGTGGCATGACATTTTGTGGCTTGCTGAGTCATGCCACCATGATGTGTTTTTGGTAAGACATTCTTGCAAGAGCCTTTGTTTTTAGACCTACGATCATAAAAGATTTGTTTCTAACAAACTTGTTCTTTGGATATAAAGTTTTTATACTCTAAGTACATAATCTATCTTGGTGCAGTTGGAAGATATAATTGCCAAGAAGGTTTCATTTATTTATTTCTTTATTTTTGTATTTTTTAAGGGCAGATGATCTTTAAGATAGGACATGCTCCAAAGTTGAAATTTGTCCTGTGGTGTTGGTAAGAATTACATATTTGTTGATTCATTTTATGACTTATTAAGGAAAAGGCCTGATTTTCTAGGAACTCATGTTTCTTTAAATATTTATCAAATTTTTTCCTTCCTGCTCTAAAATGTCATGGTAAAAACAGAGTTCATGCCTATGGATGGGTATTTATAGACTCTTTGATTATAAAGAGTTTAGTAAGTCATGTTGAAACTAAGGATTTGTATTTCCTTTTGTTGAAATAGTTCCCCACCCCTCAGGACACACACACACACACACACACTCACACTCACACTCACACTCACACACACACACACACACACACACACACACACACGCACATGCACATAAGTGCAGATAACCAGGCATAAATGAAAAAAAGATAAGAAGTGTATGATAAATGTGTGTGTGTGTTATCCTGATCAGTTCTCCCCTATTTTCCCCTCCCATCCAATTCCATTCCTTTTTTGTCTCTCAAAAAACAAACAGGCTTCAAGGGGGATAATAATAAAATAAACAAAATAAAATATAATAAGATAAATCAATTTATCATTATCAGAGTTAAGCAAACAGAAGGAAAAAGAGTCCAAAAGAAGGCATAAGAATCAGAGACTTGCCCATTCACACACTTATGAATCTTATAAAAAAAATAAGCTGGAAGCCATGTTATACATGCAAGACATTTTACTATAGGCTATGTTAGCACTCTTTATGGTGTGACAAGATAGTCGTAGGATTGATTATGGAGGGAAAAAAGAAAAATAAACTCATATGGGCTAAGATGACTCTTAATCAGTGGCGAAAGAGTTCCTGAAATTTAATTAAGATAATCCCTTTGGACTGACATAATCAAGTGTTATTTCCAGATGGCAATTTTGTGGCCACCTGACTGAAAGAAGAAGGTGAAAACACAAAGATTACAAAGAGGAACAAGGAAGCTTATGGAAGACGTGCAAGTTCATTGTCTTGGATGAGTCAGTGGTTTCTTTTACATAAATATTTCACGAATTGAATTATATAATTTAAGTGCAATTTATTGCAATCAATTGTATATCTATAAAGTTGTCAAAAGAAAAAAAACAATAAATATATGATTCATTTAAAAGAAATTTTATTCTTTAATCTTTTTTTTTTTTTTTACAGCTCAGTTTTTATCCCCCTCCTAGTCCTCCCTCTGACTGTTCCTCATCCCATACCTCTGCCCCTTCCCCATCTCCAGGAGGATGTCCTCACCCAGTAGCCCCACCCCACAAGACCTTTCCACTCCTTGGGGCCTCAAGTCTATCAAGGGTTAGGTGCATCTTCTCTCACTGAGACCAGAACAGGCAGTCCTCTGCTGTATATGTGTTGGGCGCCTCATAACAGTGGTGTATGCTGCTTGGTTGGTGGCTCAGAGTCTGAGAGATCTCGGGCATCCAGGTTAGCTGAAACTGCTTATTTTCCTATGGGGTCACCCTCCTCCTCAGCTTCCTCCAGCTTTCCCCTAATTCAACCAGAGGGGTCTCTGGCTTCTGTCCATTGGTTGTATAAGTATCTGCATTTGACTCTTTGAGCTGCTTGTTAGGCCTCTCAGAGGGCAGTCATATTTAAGGCTCCTGTTTGTAAGCACACCATAGTATCAGTAATAGTGTCAGGCCTTGGGCCTCCCCTTGAGCTGGATCCCAATTTGAGCCTGTCACTGGACCTCCTTTCCCTCAGACTTTTCTCCATTTTTGTCCCTGCAGTTCTTGACAGGAACAATTCTGGGTCAGAGTTTGTGACTTTGGGATGGCAACCCCATCCCTCCATCTGATGACCTATCTTTCTACTGGAAGTGGACTCTACAAGTTCCCTCTACCCACTGTAGAGCATTTCATCTAAAGTCCCTCCCTTCGAGTCCTGAGAGTCTCTCACCTCCCAGGTCTCTGGTACATTCTGGAGGGTCCCCATACCTCCTACTTCCTGGAGTTGCCTGTTACCATTCTTTCTGCTGGCCCACAGGGCTTCAGTCCTGTTTCTGCCCCCAACCCCTAAGACCTGATCATGTTTCCCTTTTCCTCTCTGTCCCTTTTCATATCCAGATCCCTCTTTCCCTTTGCACCTCTCCCTCTCTTCCATGTGGGATTGAGGTGCCCTCATTTGGGCCCTTTGGCTTGTTAACCTTCTTGAGTTTTGTGGATTGCATCCTGGCTAATATCCACTTATTAGTGAGTACATATCATTCATGTCCTTTTGAGTCTGAGTTACCTCACTCAGGATATTTTTTAGTTCTTTTCCATTATCCATTTGCCTGCAAAACTCAGGATGTCCTTTTTTTTTTTTTTTTTTTTTTTTTTTTTTTTTTTTTTTTTTTTTTTTTTTTTTTTTTTTTTTTTTTTTTTTTTTTTTTTTTTTTTTTTTTTTTTTTTTTTTTTTTTTTTCCTGAGACAGGGTTTCTCTGTATAGCCCTGGCTGTCCTGGAACTCACTTTGTAGACCAGGCTGGCCTCAAACTCAGAAATCCACCTGCCTCTGCCTCCCGAGTGCTAGGATTAAAGGTGTGCGCCACCATGCCCAACATGGATGTCCTCATTCTTAATAGCTTAGTAGTATTCCACTGTGTAAATAAAACCCTATTTTCTATATCCGTTCTTCTATGTGAGACATCTGGGTTGTTTCCAGCTTCTGGCTATCACAGATAAAGCCTCTATGAACAAAGTGGAACATGTGTCTCTGTGGCATGGTGGGACATCTTTTGAGCATATGTCCAAGATTCTTTGGTATAGCCGAGTCTTCAGTAGATCTATTTTCTAATTTTCTGAGGAACCTTCAGATTGATTTCCAGAGTGGTTATACCAGTTTGCAATTCTAACAGCAATGGAAGAGTGTTTCTCATTTTCCACATCCTCGACAGCATGTGCTGTCACCTGAGTTTTTGATCTTAGCTACTCTGATTGGTGTAAGGTGGAATTTCAGGGTCATTTGATTTGCATTTCTCTAATCACTAAGAACGTTGAACATTTCTTTAAGTGCTTCTCAGCCATTCAAGATTCTTCTGTTGTGACTGCTCTGTTTAGTTCTATACCCTGTTTTTCTTTTCCTTTTTTTTTTAAAGATTTATTTTATTTATTATATGTAAGTACACTGTAGCTGTTTTCAGACACTCCAGAAGAGGGTGCCAGATCTCATTACGGATGGTTGTGAGCCACCATGTGGATGCTGGGATTTGAACTTATCACCTTCGGAAGAGCAGTTGGGTGCTCTTACCCGCTGAGCCATCTCACCAGCCCCCTATACCCTGTTTTTCAATTGAGTTGTTTGGTTTTTGGGTGGTTAGCTTCTTAAGTTCTTTATATATTTTGGATATTAGCCCTCTATCAGATGTGGGGTTAGTGAAGATTTTTTTTTCCCAACCTGTAGGTTGCTGATTTGTCCTATTGACTATGTCGTTTGCCTTACAGAAGCTTTCCAGATTTAGGACGACCCATTTATCAATTCTTCATCTTAGAGCCTGAGCCATTGGAGTTCTGTTTAGAAATTTTTTCCCTGTGCCAATGAGTTTGAGGCTCTTTCTCAATTTCTCTTCTATTAGATTCAGTGTATCTGATTTTATTTTGAGGTCCTTGATCCACTTGGACTTGAGAGCACCTGATTCTTATTGAAGTCCTCCTGTATTCCTCTGTGAATACTTGTCCACCTGTTGGTGACTTTCAGTCCAGGAGGTGGGGTATACCCTTTATCATATGGAGGGTGGTTGTAAAAAATTAGCTCTACAATTAGAAGCATGTGCAATTTGGTGAGAGATTCTTTATGTCACTGAATAAGAGCCAATATCTAACTCTGTGTGAAAATAGATTTAATTTTTAAAATAAATTATTCCAGAAAGCCAGAGGTTTCAGAGAAGTTACTACTTTGATAGGTTCTATAGCCTTCTAGGTGTGTTGCTGTGAGAATGTACCTCACAGCACCCTATAGAGGCTGGTAACCAGGCATACATTGAAAAAAAATGACAAGAAGTGTATGGACAACAACAGAATTTCTGATGAAAAACAGACAACACATGGTAAGTGGAACTGCTGATTAAAATGAAACACATTTCTAGAGAAACTTTGCATGATCTTCAAAACATAAACCAGGCATGTCTCATCATAATGTTGACTTCTCATAAATTTGTATCACTTACAGAACTCATGATTTGACATTTTCTTTCTATAACGAAACAGACAAAGTGACCATATGTCATCTGCTTATCTGTGAATGTCCCATTTCCCTTTCCCTTTGGAATCAACCTGGAGCATATAAAATATCTATAAAGTTGGGTAGAAATTGAGTAGTGTACATTGCATTTGGATCCCCACAGTCTGCTACACTACATTTTAGATTGAGCTCAGAGCTGTCACTGTTTATACATCTGTGGATAATCCCCAAATACTCTTTATTATCATTTGTTCAGAAACAGGAGACATCTGGTAGTGGACTGTGCTGAAATCATTAGACTGGGAAAAAAAGAAGAAAATTACTCATCTAATGGCTTGCCAGATGGTTGACAAAGAATGCCTTTACTAATTTGTGGGGCAATTTTTGCTAAGTACTGAGATGTTTTTGACAACATGATGCTCCTATGAATAGAGCATTTCTGACAAAATCGCAGCCACACAACAGTCACTCAACAACAGTTTATTGATCTTAGCTTCCTACCAGAGCACAAGGTTTGGGGTGCAGGGCAAAAAGTGTTCATATTCAAAATATTTTAAATATTTATTACTAAAATTAGGGCCTTAAGACATTATTAGCTTTCACATTTATTTGAAAGGGAATATGGTATAAAATTAAGTGACTCAGATAAAAGATCACCTGTCCAAACCTCCATCAAAATCGAGATTGGCAGCAATATCCATGTGTGAGTGACGTTTTTCCCACAGGGGTTAATTTGAAAGGAGGAATCATTTCGTGAGTGAGAACCTTAGTCTTAGCAGGACCTTGAAAGAATCCCCCTTTCTCTTCCTTCTTTTTAAAATCTAACATTTATCATACATACAGTGCACTGTAACCACCTGGACCACACAGAAATTTTTCTCATCCCCCACTCCTTCTCTTAGCCTTCTTCCCAAATGATTTCTCTTTCTACTTTTTTCCTCTACCCTTCCTTTTCTCCCTCTCCTTTCTTCTTTCTTGATGTCAGTCACAGCTGCCATGCCTTCATAATTGCAAGGCCATGTAATATCTAGGTGATAGGGTTCCATTACATTTCTCTCTGTCCTTTGCTCCCACAGTCCTTACATTGCTCTTCTTTGATGTTCTCTGGACCTTGGAATGAGTGACACAGATGTTCCTGGGCCAATCACTCAGCAGTTACTTATTCCCAAGCCTTCAGTCAGTTAGGAGTCCCAGCTTTGACCATTGCTTATCAGCCAAAAAGGCTTCTTAGAGGTGCACTAAAACCTGCTCAAGTTCATGGGTAGAATATAAAAGTTTATAAGGTAGTTTAGTGACATGTCCATTTGGAACAGGGTCAGTAGTAAGTTCTTCCAAAGGGGCCCATGGAGTCCCTAGCTATCGGCTTTTGACCATTTCTATAGTCATGCATAGTCTCTGACAGAACAGTGGCTCAGCTTTCGACTCTAGGCCCTTCTTGCTGGATTTCCTCTATGCTATAGGTCAGGACCTCTGAAGACTCCACTAGAATACCCATGAAAGAAGTTACAGAGGCAAAGTTTGGAGCTAAGATGAAAGGATGGACTATCCAGAGACTACCCCACCTGGGGATCCATCCCATAATCAGTCACCAAACCCAGACACTATTGCATATGACAGCAAGAATTTGCTGAAGGGACCCTGATATAACTGTCTCGTATGAGGCTATGCTAGTGCCTGGCAAATACAGAAGTGGATGCTCACAGTCATCTATACGATGGAACACAGGGCCCCCAATGGAGAAGCTAGAGAAAGTACCCCAGGAGCTGAAGGGGTCTGCAACCCTGTAAGAGGAACAACAATATGAACTAACCAGAACTCCATGAGCTCGTGTCTCTAGCTGCATATGTAGCAGAAGATGGCCTAGTCGGCCATCATAGGGAAGAGAGGCCCCTTAGTATTGCAAAGTTGATATGCCCCAATACAGGGGAATGCCAGGGCCAAGAAGTGGGAATGGGTGGGTAGGGGAGCAGAGTAGAGGGAGGTATAGGGTATTTTTGGGATAGCATTTGAAATGTAAATTAAGAAAATATCTAATAAAAAAAAGAAAAGCCTGTCCTCCTTTGTCACTTGCTGCATGACGCTGGGGTGGAATAGGGGGTCTTTCCTTACAGTACTGTGGATGAGACTGTCCAGCTAGTTGCTGCAGTGTGCTTTGGGGGAAATTTCTCATAAGAAGTCACTTCTTATTGGAATATTTTGAGGAGTGCATGTTATGTTAAAATATTCAGAGAGCTAGTAGCAGTGGCAGTATCATGCTGGTCTCCATGACAAACATCCACGTTCTTTCTTTTCCTAGAGATTTCTGGTAAAGGGAATAAAGATTTCTATCGTGAACTTCTTGCTCCTTCCTGAATCTCTTCCATGAACGCAGCTGTACTGTCAGTCTTGTCTATGTCACTAAACATTGTTTGTATCTGCTGAAACAAAATGCCTAATACTGGACAACATAAACACAATTACAGAGACTGGAAAACCAGGGTCAAGACACTGACACAGTCATTTCTACTGAATTCTAAGTCGTAGGTTAAGGACAGTCACCTTTTTTGATTTTTGCTTTCTGTTTCTGTTTCTGTTTTTGTTTTTGTTTCTTGTTTTTTGTTTGTTGTTTTTGTTTTTGTTCTAAGAGCAAGAGGCTAGTGCCAGGAAAGGAAAACTTTGTGTGTTCTCGTTCTCTCTTTCTCTCTCTCTCTCTCTCTCTCTCTCTCTCACACACACACACACACACACACACACACACACACACACACATAGTTTTCAATTTTTCTTTCATTGAAAATACAATTTTTTCATACAATATGTTCATATTATGGTTTTCTTTCCTCTAACTTTTCCCAGATCCTCTCCACTTCTCTGATCCGAATCCACACCCTTTTTCTCTCTGCAGTAAACAGGCATTTAAAGAACAATTATAAAATATAGTCCAAAACCACACAAATTGGGATCAGGCAAAACAAACAAACAAACAAGCAAACAAAGAAAAGAAAAACAGCCAAAGAAAAATAACAAGAAACATATATGCAAAGACATACATTTACACATACAGGAATCCCTTAAACACACAAAACTGGAAGCAATTATATCTATCTATATGCATATCTATATCTATTGCACACACACACACACACACAAAGGACCTGTAAGGTAAAAAATAAAAAGTCCAGACACAACATTAAGAGACAAACTCTAACGGTACCATTGAGTTTGTTTTGTGTTGGCTGTCTTTTCCTGGCCATGGGGCCTGCCCTTAAGTATAGTTTTTATCCCTCAATGAGTCTCTGTTGGAGAAAACTAGTTTTTCATTTGTGAATAGTTGTGCATGGGAGATAGCTTCTGTTTTAGGATTGGAGGTTTGTGTCCATTTCCACTCTCAGAGCCAGCATCCTATCTGGTATCAGCCTGTACAGGCCCTGTGCATACAGCTACATCCTCTGTGAGCTCTTACGTGTGCCATTCCTGCTGTGATTAGAACCCCTTGTTTCCTTGCTGTCCTCTATCCATCTTGGTTCTTACAGTGTTTCCATCTCCTCTTCCTCAGGGTGAAATGGATTTGATGAGACATCACATTTAGGGCTGAGTATTCCAAGCTCTCTTACTCTCTGACTGATGTCGGGCTGGGCATTTCTGTATTTGTTCCCATCTATGGTAAGAGGAAGCTTCTATAATGTTGGCTGAGCAAGGCGCTAATCTAAAAGTATAGCAGAATGTCGCGAGGAGTCATTTTGTTGCTAAGTTACTTTGGCAGAACAGTAGCATCTGGTTTTTCTCCTAGGTTCCTAGCTGATCTCATCTCAGCTTCTTGGCTACCTGGACAGTGTTGGGGATGTGTTCCTTCTCATGGAGGGAGCCTTACATCTAATCAGATATTGGTTGGTTACTCACACAAGTTTTGTAGTTGGCTTGGTGTTTACTTTTCTTCTTTGATAGCATGCTGAATAGATTTCAGTATCATCAGCACTAGTCCCTATGGGTAAAGGCTATAGGTAGCCACTAGCTTGACTTTACTGTAGTCAGTGAGTTGTGCAGACATTGTCTTCAGCAATAGGCACCTTAGCATCAGTTTGAGGAGAGTAACCAATAGTCTCGGGAACAGCCTAGTTCACACATGTGCACACACTCACACATGCACACACCTATACCATAGATGCTGCATCAAGAATGTCTAGCATATAGTCAGTGCTATACCAGTGTGAACTGCTATTGTTGTTATGCATTCTTGTAGATAAACTATGAATGCATGTTCTTGTTGCACATTCTGCTATATATAAAAGAGTGAATGAGAGTTTGACAGCGATGTTGGTCTAACTCCACCCAGTTGACCACATTATATTGAGTGTCTATTATTTTCTGCTTTTTTTTTTTTTGTACAAGGAAAAGGGACCATACCTCTAGAATCTAAAACCGAAGGGTTTGTTTGTTTGTTTGTTTATTTATTTATTTATTTATATTTTTTCTGCTGCAAGGTGACTGTTGAGAGCATACACATCATTCAGAAATTTATCCATGTGATAAGAGTTGGTTTTCAGTTTCCCTCACTGTTACAAGCTTGCTTATTCCTTTTTGCATTTTCTGAGAAACTCGAGAGGCAGGACCGTTCTGGTTACTGATGAAAATACACTGCTATTTTATGTCATTAGTTAATGCATTATGATCATGTACTTGCAAATGGAAAATTTGGAAATGGGGAAGAGAGAGCTTGATTACAAAATAGAAGATAAAGCCATTACAAAAGTCTGTCTTGTACCAACCTCAGCTCTGAGTGTTTAATGACTCTGGGGACGGGAAGGAAGCAAATGCTCTTGCTATTCTGTGGGTGACTTCTGTGTCCAGTGAGGAAGCTTCCCAGTAGAAATGATATATAACGTGTGCATGTTTTAAGTGGAGTAACCATCTGTTGTTCAATATCTCTACCATGTCAAGATGTTTTATTTATGATTTCTGAAAATGGCACTAGAACCTTGTCAAATTATCTCTTAGGGTGTATGGGTGGTTTTAATCCACTTCCCCGGTACCTGCTAGACTACAGAGGTTGCTTGCTACTTAGGAGACATTAGGAGGAACTTCTATTCTAGAATTTGTCTGTGTTCATATATTTCAATGGTGTTATTTATTTTTTAAATGGCACACAGTCCTATTGTGTAGTCTCGACCAGCCTGAAACCTACAATAGCCTAGAATAGCCTCAAACATTCAATGTTTATACTACCATTTTTCTAATGCTGGCATTGTAGGTGTATTTAGCTGGAAAAACTATTACCAGGAATTCAGTTTCTATCAGTATTATTGAGTGTTGATAAGCATGCTGCTGGCTTTAGTACAAGACAAGACAGTCTTCTCTAACATTTAGAGCACCCCAGTAGATAGGGAACTTTGTTGTCTGCAAAAAGAGAGCACATTAGTTAGTTTAAATCTGGGCAAATTTGGGACTCTTCTTATTTCCAAATGTAACCATTTGTAACATAATCTGGGTTACATGTCTTGGATTGTGTAGATTTTAAAGCAAGACTTACAGAATAAAAATGAAAAGAAACACTTAAATGAAAAAAAAAAACTGGTATTTTAGACTTACTTGTATTGTTTTACCTAAACCAGTGATACTTAACAAATGATAAGAGCAGAATATATTTTAATTTTAGTTTCTTTTTATGACCGTATCTATTGAAAAAATGGAAATCTTGGAATAATTAATCTGAAACATGAAAATGAACTACTGTTGAATAATGGAGAAGAATTTTCATTTGGCTTTTGGGTATCTTAGCATGCAGGAAAAGAAGGTACTTTCCATAAACCTTATCATTTCCTTGAAGAGGGGTGCTTCATTGAACTTGCAAATGTCACAGCCCCTGGACTGGTACATGGTGACATACAGTAACACCCCTATTCCATTATGGAATATGATTATGAATTGTTTGGCAGCAGTATTCCTTCAGTTACTGCAAGTGTGTTCACACCTTCAATGTGACAGACAGATACTGTTACAGGGGTCAAGTACAAAGTCCCAGTTTTCATATGGACAATAAATAACAAATATGTAATGAAATATCAGATACTATAAAGCCAAGGTTAAAGGGGTAGAGCATAATATCAGACCCAGTTTGAATGCAATGGTCACATTGCACATCTCTCTGAGATGGTCACATTTGAGGAGGAGTGAAAGGGTGAACTAGTCATTTAGGGTCAGCATTCTAGACAAATGGAGCATTGCACACAAGAGAATTTCTCTTATGAACTCAAAAGTATATAAGGAGTTGAGTGCTGTGATTTGGATACAAACTGTCTGTCCCTTCCCTCCAAAAGGCTTTTATGTTAAAGGCTTAGTTGCCAGATGAATTGTAAGGAGGTGATTGGACTTGAGGGCTTTAATGTGATCCGTGGGTTGGTCCTTGTGGAGTCATAATATGGTGCCATAATTGGAATGTGGGTCCTCAGTGGAAGAAGTAAGTCATTGACGATGTGCCCTAGAAAACTACACTTTGTCCTCAGCAACATCCACCCCCTTGTAGTTTCCTAGCTTCCCTGAACTAGGCTGCTTAACTTTGTCAAACTCCCCACATCATGGTCTGTATCAAGTCAGAACAAAACAATGGCTCTAAAGACCTTGAACTGAAGCCTATGAAATCCCAAGTGAAGTAACTCTTTTCACGTTGTAAATGCTTAGATGGCTATTTATCACAGCAGCAACAGCAGCAGCAACAACAAATTGTTATTCAGTAAATGTGGTGGAGGCAGAATTTGTATCAGTCATTTTTAACTCTTTAAAAGAGCCATATTAATTCTCTCAGATGTGTTGATTGTGCCTTTCTGTGTGCTTTTTTTGGAATGTTGCAAAGAGGGATGCATGGACTCTAGTCTGAATATGAATTCTGGATAAAATTTTTAAGGTTAGATATGTTGATGGCATCTTGCTCTGTTTCTGTAGAGGAATTAAATAGTCAACCATAAGGAGTAAATAAAAACATTAGATAATTGTTTTCAGCAAGGACTCTGGCCATAGTTCCATGTTGTATTTATGGGGTTGGATCATGACATAAGTAAACACCAGCTTGAATATCATTTGTATTCCTGGCATATTCTTGGGAATAAACCCACATGCCACTGTATGAAACGTTGATTGTTATCCATTGTTGGGGTCCACTGCCCGCAGTGGACAGAGTTCCTGGAGGATTGACCCGAAGCTGAAATGAAACTAACGGAGTGGGGGAAATAAGAAGAACTCCGAGGCTACATGGTTGCTTCTGCTCAGAACGACTGTTTTTTTTTTTTGTTTGTTTGTTTGTTTGGTTGGTTTTTTTTTTTTTTTTTTTTTTTTTTTTTTTTTTTTTTTTTTTTTTTTTTTTTTTTTTTTTTTTTTTGGTTTTTTCGAGACAGGGTTTCTCTGTATAGCCCTGGCTGTCCTGGAACTCACTCTGTAGACCAGGCTGGCCTCGAACTCAGAAATCCGCCTGCCTCTGCCTCCCAAGTGCTGGGATTAAAGGCGTGCGCCACCACGCCCGGCTAGAACGAATGTTTAATGGTGGACAAGCATTTGAGGATAAAGGAAGGGGAGGCCCGCCCCCAGTCTTCTGCGCAGGTGTTCTGGAGTTTGGCAGGTTGCGCAGGTGGGCTGCTCGTAGGTGGGCCTCTGGTAAGCTGGGCGGAGCCGGGTGACATAGGAGACACGCAGAACCTGGCTGCAGGGGGGAGCCGGGCTATCTTAGCCTAATTAACAAAACAACAGGTGCCATCAGGTGCAGCTTTCACAAGGCTTCGGTCTTAGCACCAACTTTGTTGGTGGAGAAGGGACACCACAATCCATGGTGTTTACAGAGGATAATCAGCTGTTTTGGTAAAAAACAAGCATTGTCATGAATGCATCTTGAAACTGTCAGAGCAGAAATGATGCTCAAGGAAAATTTAGCTCCTCTAACTTATAATTGCATGGCTCAGAATACACAGTTGGCAGCTCCTAAATCCACAGTGTTTATGATCAAATTTGTGCTGTTGAGAACTGACCTTGGGGGACTGTTGGTGTGATCCAAATTTCTTGTGCACATGGAAAGGGCAAGGAATAAATGAGGTGTAGATAACTCTGTTCTGACAGGTTCTCTCTGTTCTTGGGCTTTATGATGTCTGAGGCAGAGAACTGACTGGCAGCCTCACGAGATACTGGGAAATGTGCTCAGATATTTTTTTCTTTCCAAAAAAAGATGACTTATTTGAGGCATCTATTTAATGCCATTTTCATTTTGTTTCCCTTCAAAGGAAATGATTAAATTTCAGTCTATTTTTAGATCAAGAGTGTCACACTGTAATTTCGTTCACTGATTTTGGCAAATATTCTCCTACTGTTAGGGTTTTCCATTTGTTTGGTACTTTCCAGCTTAAAAATGAAAACACAGAAAGGTCTATTAATAAGTGGGCCTGTTTGTGAGCCATGTGCACAGAGGAAAAACATCAACGGAACTTTTAGATAAATGATGTTACATAATTAGGCTTGACCTACTTAGAGCAGGTAATGGGTGAGACAACCAAAAAACAAGCTAATACCAAAGAGGAGACAGATTAATGTTAAAGATTCACAGCAGGTTGTTTTTAATCTTCTTTGTTATCTGATGCTCATGATAAAAAGTGAGAAAAGAATCCATACACTAATCACAATCATGGATTGCTTGGAATTATACATACCCATTATTAACTTGGAACTAGAGATAGTGCTTAGTTTAACATCTTATTGTTGTGCGACTTTGATAGTTAATATCAATGGACAACTCAACAGGAAGAATCCAAAAGACAAGCATGTGGCATGTTCTAGAGTGTTCTAGATTTGGCCATTAAGGTTAAGAAGATCCATCCTAATTGTGGATGGCATCATGATAATTCCTACAGTGTCACTTGTTTATCTTTTATTCTTTTTTTTTTTTTTTTTTTTTTTTTTTTTTTTTTTTTTTTTTTTTTTTTTTTTTTTTTTTTTTTTTTTTTTTTTTTTTTTTTTTTTTTNGTCCACATTTTGATCTTCCTTCTTCTTGAGTATCATGTGTTTAGTAAATTGTATCTTGGGTAGTCTAGGTTTCTGGGCTAATATCCACATATCAGTGAGTACATGTTATGTGAGTTCTTTTGTGAATGGGTTACTTCACTCAGGATGATGGCCTCCAGATCCATCCATTTGCCTAGGAATTTCATATATTTATTTTTTTAATAGCTGAGTAGTACTCCATTGTGTAAATATACCAATTTTTTTTTATCCATTCCTCTGTTGTGGGACATCTGGGTTCTTTCCAGTTTCTCGCTATTATGAATAATTGCCCTGATTTTCTATCCCTTTCATACCCCCACCAGTCCTTCTTTTCCCTACAAGTTCCTTTGCCATCCTCATGATTTTTTTTTGTTCTGCGGGAGTGTCTGTGTGAACATGGCTTTGAAACTCTCCAGTGGAGCCTGGTAGCTATGTAACAGAGGGCACACAGCTACAGGAAATAACCACTCTCTCCCAGAATCTGTCACCAGTCACTAGTTCAACAGGGAGGCACAGGCAGAAAGAATGTAAGAGCCAAGCTGGATGATAGGGAGAAAGGCTGGAGAATAGTTATGTTCTGGTTATGGCACAGACATACCATATTCTGCAACCATATTCTCACAGACATTGCAACCATATTCTTACAGTAGCTGTGCTTGCCTATACTTGGACAGCGCAGAAGTGGGCCCTTTCAGTGATTTCCCCTGAGCCTTGGAGGGGGTGGTATAGATAGCTTGTTTGGTGCTGAGTATTCAACTCTCTTTTATTCTCAACACCGTGTAATGTAAGTCTCTGCATTCACCACTATTTACTGGAAAGAACCTCTTCTTTAATTAAAGCTGAGAATAGCATTTGTCTATGGATATAAACATAAATATTTAGAAGGAAGCTTGATACTGTATCAATTTAGCTAAACAGTAGTAACAAATTATCTGATAGGACCTGTGACCCTCCAGAGATTTATTTTTGATTTATACTACTTGCATATATATATATATATATATATATATATATATATATATATATATTACTTTCTCTAATATATATATATATATATATATATATATATATTACTTTCTCTAGCTCCTCCATTGGAGGCCCTGTGTTCCATCAAATAGATGACTGTGAGCATCCACTTCTGTATTTGCCAGGCACTGGCATAGCCTCACACGAGACAGCTATGTCAGGGTCCTTTCAGCAAAATCTTGCTGTCCTATGCAATAGTGTCTGGGTTTGGTGGCTGATTATGGGATAGATTCCCGGGTGGTGTAGTCTCTGGATGGTCCATTCTTTTGTCTTAGCTCCAAACATTGTCTCTGTAACTTCTTCCATGGGTGTTTTGTTCCCTATTCTAAGGAGGAATGGAGTATCCACACATTGGTCTTCCTTCTTCTTGATTTTCTTGTGTTTTGCAAATTGTGTCTTGGGTATTCTAAGTTTCTGTGCTAATATCCACTTATCAGTGAGTGCATATCAAGTGACTTCTTTTGTGATTGGGTTACCTCACTAAGGATGATATCCTCCAGATACATCCATTTGCCCAAGAATTTTATAAATTCATTGTTTTTAATAGCTGAGTAGTACTCTATTGTGTAAATGCACCACATTTTCTGTATTTATTCCTCTGTTGAGGGACATCTGGGTTCTTTCCAGCTTCTGGCTATTATAAATAAGGCTGCTATGAACATAGTGGAGCATGTGTCCTTATTACCAGCTGGAACATCTTCTGGGTATATGCCTAGGTATTGCTGGATCTTCCGGTAATACTATGTTCAATTTTCTGAGGAACCGCCAGACTGACTTCCAGAGTGGTTATGCAAGCTTGCAATTCCACCAGCAATGGAGGAATGTTCCTCTTTCTCCATATCCTTGCCAGCATCTGCTGTCACCTGAATTTTTGATCTTAGCCAAAAGCAAATCAAAACAACCCGGAGATTCCACCTCACACCGATCATTTATTATTTTTCGTTTCTGCAGAAAGAAAAACAATGCAGAAAACATCAATAAACTTTCAGGAAATGATTCCTGTATGTTATAATTGTTAGGGATTCAATTTCTAAATTAATTAATTAAAAAAGGAAAAGTTTTGGCATGATATTATGAGACCTTCCAAAGACGTGGTTGGGTTCATTTTCTGCTCTCCATCTAGTGCTGGGCATGCAGCCTACCCTTAAGAGTAGTTTCTTTGCTCACTGAGACTCCCATGGAGGAAACTAAATTTCACTTTGCAAGTGGTTATTGTTTGGAGATAGCTTCTGGGTTAGGGATGAGGGTATGTGTCCCTTTGCCTTTTCTCAGACTGTGCAGGCGCTCTGTGCGCAGCTTCAGTTTCTGAGTTCCTGTGGGCTTCACTCTGGTTGATTCATTCAGAGGGCCTGTTTTCTTGGTGTTTTCTCCAGCCCCCTCAGATTTTCTACTCCCTTGTCCTTCTCTTCTATGGGGTTCCCTGAACCCTCAGGGAAGGGATTTGTTCGACACATTTATGTCCTAATGTTCCAATGAAGGTCTTTCACTCTCCACTTAATGTCTGGCTGTGGGTCTCTATATCTGTTCCCATCTGCTACAGGAGAAAGCTCCTGTTCTATGAGTATAGTAGAATGTCTTTTAAATGTTTATCTCATTTTGTATTTTAATTCTCATTCTCTTTTTTTAACCCTATAGGTATTTTTAAAATGGGATTCCTGAGTGTGCAAATGAATGTGTCTTTGCTTCTTGTGCCTTCTCTTGGGATTTTTTTCCCCTTCTGTTTGTTTTGTCTTATTCTGATGTGTTAGTTTTATCATATGATCATATTGTATGTTATTATACTCCCTTAAAAATGTCTTTGTTTTCTAATGCGAGAGAGAAAGGGGGTGGATTCATTTGGGAAAGGAGGTGGGGAGGAACTGGGAGATGAAGAGGAAGCAGAAACCATAACATACATTTTGTGAGAAAAAACTATTTTCAATTAAAAGGAAACAATTAATAAATTTTTACATTTACTTATATGTGCTTTATTATTGAGATCCCAAATGTCTTCTTCATAGAGAGCCTTGATAGAAGGAAGGTGGAACCAGTGGTCTGATAGTCACCCAGTGCTCTTCCTACTTACTTGTTGGAAAGATTGGCTCACTTCAAAGTGCTGGAAAATTGAAGGCAGAGGTAACTGCCTTAATTTTAAGATAATCTTGAGGTAATTATTTTTGTCTATCTTGCCTACAAATCTGTGAAATCAAGTATTTTCATTTTACATTTTGCAAGTTATCTGTAGTCTGTCTTTGCAAAATGATCATCATGTATGTGTTAAAGTGATACTCATTTGTTGATCCCACTAAGAACATCCTCAAAAAGGAATACCTGAGTAACATTGTACTTAGGCATTTGTTAGGGTGGATTCTAAGAACACCTGGAATTTTTAGCATAATTTCATTTAAGAAATTAATATCTGCCTTGCAGCCATGAGAGCTCACAGGGCCCCTTTGTCTGAATTAGTCACAGGCTCATCTGATCTCTTGCAGGCCTGGAGATCCATAACATAAAGTGGCAGCTTAGGTTACCTTTTAGCCTTAACTTACCAAGCTGGCATTGTGCCTACATGCAGAGAGCAGTCCATAGACCCTTGGAATGGCTCCTGTGAGGGTCTTATGTGGCAGTGGAGAAATGTGTACCCTGGGCTAGGTTTCTCACTACTACCTTACTGCTTAACCAAAAGAGTCACTGTTATTTAAAAAAAAAATAGCTTCTGGGTAGAGTCTTTCTGAAGACAGTTTTGCTAGGCACCTGTCTGCAAGCATAGCAGAATACCATTAATAGCATCAGGGACTTGTTCTTGCCCCATGAGATAGATTTTGAATTGGGCCATTGGATCATTGGTTGGCCACTCCTCAGTTTCTATGACATCTTTGTCCCTGTACTGCTTGTGTTTTAGATGGGTTGTTGTCCTTATCTCTTTATTGGGAGTCCTGTTTGGCTACAGGAGGTGGCCACTTCGGGTTCCATATCCCCACTGTTAGGTGTCTCAGCTAGAGTCACCCTAGTAGACGCCCTAAGCCTCCCTAATCTCAGGTTTATGGTACATCCTAGAGATGCTTCCCCCAACCCTGACAATTTCAAGTCACTCTCCAAGCCCTCTTTTTATCTGATTCCCCCATTTCCTTCCCCATCCATGTTCCTACCCATTCCCTCCCTCCATTCACCTCCAAAGACAATTTTATTTCCTCATCTGAGTGAGATTCAAGAATCCTACCTTAGATCCTCCTTGTTATCTAGTTTCTGTAGACTGTAGGGTAGGTAATCCTGAACTTTGTGGCTAATGTCCACTTTTCAGTGAGTACCATGCATGTCCTTTTGGTTCTGAGTTACCACACTAACGATGATAGTTTTTAGTTCTGCCCATTTGCCTGCCAATTGACAATGTCCTTGTTTTTAACAGCGGAGTAGTATTCCATTGTGTAAATGAATCACATTTTCTTTATTCATTCTTCTGTTGAGGGACATCTGAGTTTCCAGTTTCTGGCTATTACAAATAAAGCTTCTATGAATGTAGCGGAATAATTTTCCTTGTGATATGGTGGAATATTTTTTGGGTATATCTGGGAATGGTATAGCTGAATCTTGAGGTAGAACTATATCCAAATTTCTGAGAAACCACAAAATTTATTTCTAGAGTGGTTGTATAAGATTGCATTTCCACTACAATGAAAGTTCTGTGAGAGATCAGAAGTGTGCTTCCAGCCCTTGCCACAATAGGGCTACCTGACAAGATGGAATCAATGGCTACTCCTGCTTCTGTGTGTCTGGATACCAAGGCAGGCATTGTGACTTGGGAGTAGATGAATGTGTTTCTGATCCCTACACATCTGACCTGATGTGTGTCTGTCCTCAAGAATATTCTGGTATGAGTTGTGAGTTGGAATGTGGATCCCAGCTATGTCTACATGGTGCCATGTGCCAGGATACTCTTGGGGCTTCTCTCTGTGAATATGTACCTGGATTCCTTGGAGACCACTGTGAACTTATCTTTAATGAATATGCCAGTCAGCCATGTCTTCATGGATCTCTGTGTGGATGGAGACAACTCCTACTGTTACTGCATGGGTAGTGGATTCACAGGAACACACGATGAGACTTTAATTGGCTTCTTTATTGGTCAAAGCCTAGTCACAATGATACAGGTGAAGACACTGTTATCATCTATATTTGTCACTGCTGGCCTGGATATACAGGTACCCTGTATGAGACAGACAGAAATGAATGCAGTAGCAACCCTTGCCAGTTTGGAGGTGGGGAGGGGAGAGCTGATGTGCTGAGCTGTCCTCAGAGGATCAAAAGGTACAAATTGCAGGCCTGCCATCCTCTTTAATTACATTGGAGCCTCAGGTTACATTTGTATTTGTCAGTCTGGATTCACTGACAGGAGCCTAGCACCACTGTCCCATGAGAGGCTCCACCCAACAGATGAAGAGACCCACAATCAAACATTAGACTGAGATGGAGAAGTCTTGTTGGGGGAAGGATTGAGGAAGCCAGAGGGGATAGAGACTCCACAGGAAGACCAACAGAGTCAACTAATCTTGCCCCTTGGGGCCTCCCATAGACTTAACCACCAACCAAAGGCTGGACCTAGCCTGTACCCTGCACATATGTAACAGATATACAACTTGTTCTTCATGTGGGTCCACCAACAATGAGCAGGGGCTTATTCTGACTCTGCTGCCTACCTGTTGATCCTACTCCTCTAACTGTGCTGCTTGTCTGGCCTTAGCTGGAGAGGATGTGCCTTGTCCTGCAGTGCCTTGAGGTACCCAGTGGGTAGGACCTCCCCCTTCTCCACCTCCTACAGTCAGGCAGGACTCCCAGTGGAGGGATAAGGACAACAACCCACCTACCCCTTGAGGTGAAGGGGAGAGATGATGGAGGGAGTGGTATGAGAAGGGGAACTGGGTGGGGGAGGGAAGAAAGGGGAACTGCAATCAGTATGTAAAATGAATAAATAAATGAATAAATGGAAAAAATATTAGCCATTTGGATGCTTTTACTTGCATTGTGGAAGGCTGGTGAGCGATGTGGCAGTTAAGTCAGTTGCTTGATGCACAGCTGCTGTTATCCATCATATCTGTAGTGTTAGGTTTTACTTAGCACTGTTCTTTTGAAGGTTTATCATATGAACTTACACATTTACAAAATCAATTAAGAATTTTGACAGTGGTCCTCACTCATCTATATATGTTCCTTGAGACTAGGACATGGCACGAGGAAGTTCTGGCCTTTGGCTTGAGCCTAGGGTGAGTGCGTAGCTTTATTATTTTTAGTGATTATCCATTGAGATTCTAGAGTTAGAGGTAAGGTAGACATAGAGGTAGAGATAGAGAGAATTTGTTCTTCTCTGTGAAGGATAAGGCATAATCAAGATTTATTTCCCTTCATCCTCTTCAGCACCTTGTTTGTATCTTTTGGTGATACAAAGGCTGCATGCTGTCTCTCGTTGTTTACACTGTACATTTTTGAGGAGAGACACTGACTCATTTGGTTTCTCCTAGCATCCCTCTTAATAAATATTTATTAGGTTGAGCTGAACCTAATATAATTTAAAAGAGAAACTTAGTGGGTTTCAGAGCAGCGGTCCACACGGGTTGGAATGAGAAGAGGAGGACGGCTCCTATTCTGACTCAGATCTTTTACAGGACATTACAGTTCGCTTGGATTTTGATGTCAATGGGGCAGACGGGAATAAGTATAAACACATATAAATGCACGTATCTTTATGTCCTCTCCTGATTATGTCTATGGACAGCCTTGACTAATCTACTTTACGTGTCTTTCTTAACACCATATCCATATATCTGGTTTTCAGCTCTATCTCTGTATATTAGTTTTCCCAGAAGCAGATGGTATACTTCACATCCAGAATTTAAACTTATCTTATTCTCAAATTTAATACCTCAATTCATTTTATTTTGTCATCAGTAAGTCTCACATATCTGAAGTCTCGGGATCTCATGTTTTGAATCCTCTTCTATGTTTGTCTAGTTAATATTTGGGTACATAGTATTTCCACACTACAAAATTCCTTAAGGCGTTTTCCCACTTGTTACTGCATTTTCTATTTTTTTAATTTAATTTAATTTTTAATTTTATTTATTTTATTATTTTTTATTTTTAATTCATTTTTTATACTCCATATTCCATTCCCACCCCCATCCCCATCCACCCTCCAATTGTACCACGTCCCACACCTCCTCCCAACCCTACCCCATCTCCAGGTGGATGCCTCCACCACCACTCCACCTGACCTCTAAACTTCCTGGGGCCTCCAGTCTCTTGAGTGTTAGGTGCATAGTTTCGGAATTAACACAGACCCAGAAGTGCTCTACTGTATGTGTATTGTGGGGCTTCATATCAGCTGGTGCATGCTGTCTGTTTGTTGGTCCACTGTTTAAAAGATCTCAGGGTCACCCTTCTCCTCAGCTTCTTTCAGCCTTCCTTTATTCAACAACAGGGGTCAGCTGCTTCTGTCCATTGGTTGGGTGAAAATATCTGCATCTGACTCTTTCAGCTGCTTGTTGGGTCTTTTGGAGAGCAATCATGATAGGTCCGTTTTTGTGAGTGCTTCATAGCCTCAGTAATAGTGTCAGGCCTTGGGACCTCCCCTTGAGCTGGATCCCACTTTGGACCTTCTTTTCCTCAGGCTCCTCTCCATTTCCATCCCTGTAATTCTCTCAGACAGGAACAACTATGGGTCAGAAGTGTGACTGTGGCATGGCAACCCCATCCCTCATTTGATGTCTTGTCTCCCTGCTGTAAGTGGGCTCTCTAAGTTCTCTCTCCCTACTGTCAGGCATTTCATCTAAGGTCCTTCCCTTTGAGTCCTGGGAGTCTCTCACCTCCCAGGTCTCTGGTGCATTCTGGGGGCTCCCCCAGACTCCTATTTCCTGAGGTTGCCTGTTTACATTCTTTCTGCTGGCCCTCAGGGCTTCAGTCCTTTTTCCTTACCCAATACCAGAGAAGGTTCCCCTCTCCCTCCACTCCCCCCATCCACTTTCCCTCCCAGGTCCCTCCCTCCTTACTTGTGATTGCTTTCTTCTCTCTCCCAAGTGGAACTGAGGCGTCCTCATTTGGACACTTCAGCTTGTTGAGCTTTTTGAGTTCTGTGGACTGTATCTTGTCTCCTCCTCCTCCTCCTCCTCCTCCTCCTCCTCCTTCTCCTCCTCCTCCTCCTCCTCCTCTTCTTCTCCCTCTCCCTTCTCTTTCTCCCTCTCTGTCTCCCTCTCTATTTCCCTCTCCCTCTCCATCTCCCTCTACCTCTCCTTCTTCTTTTTGCTAATATCCACTTATTAGTGAGTACAACTGGCTGTCTGTTTGTAGAATAAAAATAGACCCATATTGGTCATCTTGTATAAAGCTCAAGTCCAAGTGGATGAAGGACCTCAATATAAAACCAGATACACTGAATCTAATAGAAGAGAAAGTGGGAAAGAGCCTTGAACTCATTGGCACAGGGGGAAATTTCCTAAACAGAGTTTTCTATTTTTAATTCTCCTGTAAATTGAGCCTTATCTCCATTCCACTATCTTCTATAATGTCATGGATACTTTCTTAAAACCATTATTTGGTTACTTTTACCCTTCCCAAATTTTGTAGTGGTCCCAGTTTTCAACAGTTAAGATTCAAACATCTCGCCTTGAATATTTCAGATCCTTCTCTGAATGGATGCTAAGCAACTTTTCAGCACATCTCATAGCTCACTGTTTTTTCTCTTGTTCTCCACTATGGAATATTCATTCTTTCAATTACATACTTTTTATTGCTTATTTCAGAAATTATCTTGTAAAGAATCAATTTGTTCTTTCTCTGCATATATATATATACATATTAATGTATATGCATATTGACTACCTGCATACTCTTTTAATGTAAATACACATATATGTTTGGGTATATGCCCTCTCATATACACATATTCTCATATATATATATATATATATATATATATATATATATATATATATATATATATATATATATATGACTTGATATAATAAGAATAGCTCATGTGATTTTGGAGACTGAAAACTTCTATAGTCTGTCATCTGTAAGCAGAGATAGGAGTACAAATTCAGTCTGAGTTTGAAAGCCTACTGTCTTTTTTTTTTTTCAACTTTTATTAGATATTTTCTTCATTTACATTTCAAGTGTTATCCAGGAAAGCCTACTGTCTTAGTCATGTAGTTCACTTCTGTGTAGACCATGACCAAGGAAACTCTTAGAAAAGATAGCACTGAACTGGTAGCTTGTTTTCAGTGTAGAAGTTTAGTCCATTATCATCTTGGTAGGAAGCATGGTTGCAAGAACATAGCAGAAGGTATGCAAATGTGATACTGTAGAAGTAGCCAAGTGCTACATCTTGACCTGTTAATAGAATTGATGGAGAGGGGGAGGGATAGAGGGAGAGAAGGAGAGAAAGGGAGAGAGAGAGGGGGAAAGATAGAAGGAAAGAGAGCGCCAGAGGAGGAGAGCGGGGGAGAGAAGAGAGAGGGAGAGAGGGGGAGAGAGAGAGGTTGGACCTGGACCAGGGCTTTTTTTGGGCTTTTAAAACCTCAAAACCTACTGAGTGACACACCTTCTTAAAAAAGGCCACACCTCCTCCAACAAGGTCACATCTCTGAATTCTTCCCTCACTGCTCTTCAATGGGGGACCAAGCTTGTAAATATATGAGCCCATGGGGGCCATTCTTTTTCAAATAGCCACACCCACCCACAATGAGGAGTTCCATATGCTTTACTCAGTGCACCAGAGCAAGAGCCCTTCTCTTGGGGGAAAACGTGTGCTCAGGCATACCCACTGAGTTAGTCAAATCTCTTTTTCTGTGACCAATGTATAACTTAATTTAAAATGTGAAAAAAGCTCAATTTAGCTTATATTTCAGAGGTTCTAGTCTATGAGAGTTTCTATTGCTCTTAGGCATATATGGTGGAAAGGTGTGGTAGAAGAAAGATGCTTGTCTGAAGAGTTTAGGGACCAATATCATCTTCAAAGGGACATGCCCAGTGGCTTCCTCCCTGCTATGCACCAGTTTCTAGTAACCCATTCAGCTATGAACTCATCAGTAAATTCATTTTTTCTTTTTTTATTAATTAATTTACTTTACACCATGATGAGAGCTTCTTCTCTCTCCTCTCCTCCCAGTCCCTTCCTCTCACCTCCCCTCTCCCTATGCCCCCTTTCTTTCTCCTCAGAGAAGTAGAGATATCTCATGGATATCAACCCACCTTGGCATATCAAATTGTAGTAGGACTGTGTGCATCTTCTATTGAAGCTAGTTAAGGCTGTCCAGTTAAGGGGAAGGGGTCCAAAGGCAGGCAACAGAGTCAGAGACAGCTTCTACTTATCCTGTTAGAACTCTCACATAAGGACCAAGCTGTTCATCTACCTGTTACTTTTTTTTTTTTTTTAAATAAGCCCACTGGTCAGTTATGCTATAATCAATAACAAGAGCTTCAAACTAGTAGTAATTACAAAATGGGCTAGGTTGTAGCTTACTTTTAGAATGTCTGTCTAGCATGTGCTAGGTTCTATGTATGTGTAGGGGGCCAAGGTACATCCTATGTATGCTCTCTGGTTGGTGGTTCAGTCTCTGTGAGCACCTATGTTCCCAGGTTGGTTGATTCTGTAGGTTTTCTCATAGTGTCCTTGACATCTTGTGCTCTATTCTTTAATTATTCAAGATCAACCCACTGATGAAGTTAGTCTCTCCTAAGTCAGTCCTTTCTTAAAATACTACAAGATTCAAGCTTTAAACATAAACATTTATATGAAAATTCATATTCAAACCATATCAGCTAACAATGATGTTATAACTTAGCCACATTTTCACATAAAAGAAGCTATCCCACAGTGTGAAAGTATTAAATTAAAAAAATTACTATGAAGATGTCGTAATTAGAGATGAAATTACTCAGGAAAAGACAAAATGCTGAAATTTTAAAATAAGGTGATTTTAGGTAATTAATACAGAATTATGTGTCTATGGGTATACATACACACATGAGTTTATTGGAATATGTGAAAACATTATTACACAAGAGACTACAAAAGACCAATGAGAGTACTTTTAAAAATTAATTTATGATTTAGTCAAACTGTTTCAAGTGTAAAAAGAGAATAAATTCATCTTACTTTTTTTTTTGTAAAAATAAGTCCAGTGGCCAGTTATGCCTATAATCAACAACAAGAACCTCAAACTAGTAGTAATTGCAAAATGGGCTAGGTGGTAGCTTACTGTTAGAATGTCTGTCTAGCATGTGCTAGGCTCTAGGTTTGATCCATAACAGTAGAAATTGGGTAAAAGTAAATAAACATGGTTTGAGTTCAAAGTACTCTAAAAAGATCAGTGTGTAAAGTCTAAGTTCTATGACGTCACATTCATAAACTAAAAATTCAGGTACAAACTTAGTCTGATTTTAACGACACAGTTAGATGTATGAATGAGTTACTTGTCTGTTGCTGTGATAAAACACCACTGCCAATGTAAATTAGAAGAAAGTTTATTTTGGGTTTTGGTTCCAGAGGGTTCTAATTGTCATGGACAGCACTGCAGCAGGTAGCAGAAACATGAAACTGAGAGCACACAACTTTAATCTAAAACATGAAGCACAGAAGACAAACTGAAGCATGGGAAACCTTAAGTTCCCAAAGCTAGCCTCCAAGGATATGCCTGTTCCAGTAAGGCCATATCACTTACATCTTCCCAAACAGCTCCACCAGCCAGGGATTAAGTGTTCAAATGCCAAAACTGTTGGGGACATTTCTCATTCAAACAACTACAGTTTTGTATTGTTCTTTGTATATACCCAAAGACACACACACACACACACATACACACACGCACACGCACACGCACACACACACACACACACACACACACACACAAACCATTCACATATGTGCACAAACACATATGCACACACACATTCAAATGCACATGCATACACACACATGTGCTACGGACCCTTTAGATCCCCTACCTGCGTGAAACGGGTTCTCTGGAGCAAGTGGGCAAGGAGTCGAATGTGGGTGACAAACAGACACACGCAAGGGAGTATGGATCTGAGTGTAATTGTAAGATAGAGCATCAAACTTTTTTATACAGCAGGGTAACAAGAAACCAGACGAGATACATCCACCAAGTTACAATGTCCCAATACAAAAGGAATGAATACATCAAAAGGACTTACAGGAACCAGGAAATATTTACAGTAAATAATAAACAGCTCTGCCTAGGATCAGCTAGTGACAAGTAAGGATTTCACACCCTAGTCACAACTTGTGCTACTCCTTTGAGCCTTGTGGAAACTAGCACCAGGGGGTTCTGCACTAGTGGACCTTCTCATGAATAAAGTATCACCACAGCCCCCTATTTCCTAGACCCAGGTAGATTCTTGCATATGAAAATAACTTGGCTGTACTTTTAAGTATCTGTAAGGAATATCCATTTATCAGAAGAGTTTACCAACTTGCTTCTAATCTGCAATGTAGTCTGCTATACCTGGCTGTAGTGAAGATTCCTTTCTCAGTGGGAAGTCCATCTATTCCCTAAAGCTATTGTCCCTAGCAAACATTCTGCAGACCACCTCTGAGCTGCTTTGGCTCCTTTCTATGTAATGCTAAATAGTTTCCCTGTCCCTAGATAGTTTTCTGAATTCCCACTGAAAATCAAAAATTCCCTAGGACCATTGGAATGCTGGAAGGCTTAGCTTATGTCAGGATTCATTCTATGCTTATAATAAAAATCCTACTAAATGAGCGCATGGATTCATATTCCAGACTAATGCAGGGATATATGGGTTGTGAGTATGTCTTCCCAGGAGATGAGTTCCTGTGTTTCATGAGTGCTTTTAGGCTTTTCAACCTGTCAAGATATGCGTAACACACATGCACACACATACACATGTATTTTTGCAATGAATTTTAGGTCCATTTAGAAAATAACTTGTCCACTTTAAAATATTTTTCTGAAACTAGCAACTTCCATATGCAAGCAAGTATCTTTATTATTGAGACTAACACGGGCTGGAGAGATGGCTCAGCCATTAAAGGCTAGGCTCACAACCAAAAATATAAGAGGCTAACATCTGTGAGTTGTGGGTATGATATTTATATAATTTATTAGTATCAGAGAAGATAAGATTATTATACTTTGTATAAAATAGAGGTTATGGAAATGCTCTCTGCAATAATGACAAAAATAAATCCACTGATGACAATGATGAAGTAATGCTGTAAAGAACATTAAGGACTAGAAGTATTTATGGTGCATGACTTAGCCAATGGTTTGAAACCTCAGTGGGAATTCTCAGTGTGTTCTCCATTGGAATACTCTGTGCTTTCCTTCTACGCTGCATTTCTACTTGTAGGTAGAGAATTAATGTGCCTGATGTTTATCAAGGAATCCAAATAGCAAAGATGTGAGAATTGGGAATCTATGTGAAGCAATTGGTTATAGACGTGTCCTATGAAGTGATACGAAGAGACTCTAGAGTCTTGTCCAGCTTGTGAAGTGTTGCTATGACTTTATACAGGTTGTTTAATTTTTCTAGGTGTCCCTCCATCTATTTTTAGCCCTTGTTTTCTGCCTGGCGGGGATGTTAGATGGTTACCATTTACTCATCAGGTTTTAAAAATAAGAGATTAGTACTTTGTGTTCCAAAAATGCCTCTCAGAACAGGAATTGCTCCAGGTAGTGGAAATATTTAACCATAAATAGTAGAGGCACTCAACCTAGCCAAGTATGTGGTTTTGGACTAAATTCATCTACACATCTATTAAACATTTTATTATGGTGGATCCCTGATATGTGTCATCTAACTTACTGCTTTATGAATACTTAGGGTAGAAATTTGACTCAATAACCACGAGATAAATTTACACTACAAAGTGATGTAAGCTTAGATTGTTCTCAGCCTGCTTTTAATGATGGTTTTTAAATGCTTTAACCTTCTTTCTAGCCCATCACCCACCAGAGGTAATGGAAAAGAAAGGTCATTAGGATAGAGGGCAAGTGGATCTGTTTAGAAATTGTTCTTTGGAGCAAATCCGATTTGCATTGTCAGGAAGTCAGTAGTTCAGTTCACAGGAATCAGAATTGGCAGCTCAAGCTGCTTGCAAACACTTCACGAATATACCAGCAGTCCAGTTTGGTAGTGGGATAGCAAACAAGAACCAGCAGTGGTGGCACAACCTGGCAGAGACAGCCAGGCCTCAGCTTAATTGGCACAAGTGAACAGAAGTGACCAAGACCACCAAGGACACCAGGAGAAGTTCTCTGCCATGCTTCTCTCAGCAAAGCCAAGATCAGCAAAGACTGGAGACAAAGAAGCATTACACAGCTAGCTATGCAAGCTCCTCTCACAGTCTACTGAGGGTTTTTTTTTTTTTTAATACTCCCTCCAAACATCATGTGACCTCCACTAGTCTTCCCTCATCAGGTGTCTTGCCTCAGTGTGAGTCACCAATACTCTATGGTGAGTCTGTATCAGCTCACATCACTCTGCCAGACGGCCTGAGTCTGTGCGGCAAGAAGCCACCAGCACACCACCAGAAGTTTTTGGTGCACATCTCTCTATGGAGCCACAATAAATAGAGGTCAACTACGAAATGTAAGGGCAACTAATACATGCATGTCATTAGGGAAGAAACCTTCATCATGTGTCCTTTCACATGCTTGCTTTAGCAAAACATCCTTTCACTTGTATCTCCTTCATCAAAACATGCCTTCACGTGTCTGCCTTAGCAAAAACATCATTTCACCTGTGTCCGCTTTAGGAAAACACTCCTTCACATATTGGCCCCAGCAAAACACCATCAGGCACAACCGACTTTTGAAAGAAAGAACTCTTACGTTTTCACTTCAACATGATTTTCTCTAGATAATTTAAAATTACATTAAACTAAAGCAAAACCAGAAAATATTCACTGGACATGTGTATTGTTTTGGCTAGGGAGTCTAGCTGGCTTTAGTGCATTATCAAGAAAACCAAGAGTGTGGGCTTGAGCTCTTGTCTGATGGTTTTCCAATACTCAGATTCATGTGTTTCCAGGGGCCTGTCACAACCTTCAGGTAAGGTGAGACATATTAAAATTATAAATTGCATGAAATATTTAAAATGAAAAATGTATATGCTAATAAAATTGTGACACTGTTTAGGTAGAATTAGCTCAGTGTCTCCTTTGAGCACAGCTGTGTAGTTGGATGCTGCGGCGTAGAAAATGCTTGCCCAGTGAATGATTCATTCTGAAATTAATCATTATTTTTAATGTTTTATTTTTATGTATCAAAAATAGCATTAGAGTTGGGTGTGGTAGTTTATTTCTATAATCCCAGTCTCAGGAAGGCAAGACAAGGGGATTGCCATGAGTTTGAAGGCAGCTTGGGCTATAGAATGAGTTTCTGGCTAGTTGTGGCTATAAAGTAAGACCTGTCTCAAAACCAAAACCAAAATCAAAACCCAATCCAAACCAAACCAAACCAAACCAAACCAAACCAAACCAAACCAAACCAAACCAAACCAAACCAATACAGAATAAAACAAAACAATACAGAATAAAACAAAACAAGCTAGAGTAATGCAAGCGACACAAACAAGCAGGCGGGCTGATGAAACTTTCTCTTCCTTTTCTCTGAGAAGAACTGAAAAAATATGGAAATTTTCATTCCCTTGGCAGGAGAGTGATTGTCTCACCCCAAACTTAAACAGAAAAAGGGACCATGTCTCATGTGAAGCATGCAGCTGACATTTTGCAAAGTTTATTGTTAGAGCAGAATTCCCTCCAATGAAACCACAGCATGATTGCAAAGACTGCGTAGCATTAGATAGCTCTGCATCTGAATTCCAGTCCGTGACTCACCACCATGTGACACTGGACATGTGACACTGGACATGTGACACTGGAATATCACTGTGCTTAGGCTGCAATTTCTCTAATCATAAAGGGAATATAAAAATGCAACACAAAGCTCCATAAGTATGACATAAAGTATAATATATTGAGTATAATGATTGACAAATATTTGTCAGCTTATGTGGGTATATCAGAATGCGACTATAGTTCTCATTTTTGAATGTTCAGCACATGAAAAATTAGATTTAAAATACAAGATCCTAACACCCAGGAACCTTTCTTATGGTAGATTGGGAAGACACAAAAACAACAGTTAACATTAAGCAAAAGACCTAGAAGAAGGAGTAGGACAAAAAAACAGAATGTCTTTTGTCTTAGCCATACTAACTTCTCTTTTACCTATCCCACTGTGAGAAGGGTGTAGACTTTTATCCAGCTCCTAATTTTTTTTTTTTTTTTACTTAGGATAATATTATGTTATCTACTTGGATAATGCATTCACATATGTTCTAATAGCATTTACATATCCATATGTATTAACTCAACTTGTGATAATTTATCTTTAAATTCTCAAAAGTCTTGATTGCCTTATTAAATGCAAGAAGAGGAACAACATTATTATGGTTACACATAAAGAGCTATACTACATTCCTTCGCTCAATGGGAAAAATCAGGGAGTTTGGAATATTGCAGAGCCCTAGGCTTGAGGTCAGATATACCTGCATTTGGGTTTTTCATTACCTCAGTAAGATTAGAGAGTGTTCTTATTTTCTCTGAGGTTTCATTTTTTTTCATCTATGAACTGAATAGAACGTTCCCTCCTTTGTGTACACATTTTAAAGAATTGATCCTCTGTAGTGAAAACTAGACTCTTCCATCTGGATTCGGGTAGAGTCTCTCAGCCTGTAATGTTTGTTACATGCACAGCTGTATCACTGTTTCCACGGTATTCTGTTAATCATTACCATGCTGAACCTCTTATTATGTTTATTATACCTCAGCGAGAACAGCCACTGCCCATCTATCTTTATATTTTGTCAACATTTATTCTTATGATGTTCTTGATTATGATAAGATTTATTTTTAGGTATCAAGAAGCAGAGAGAGACAAATTGTGGTCCTTGGCTCACATTCATCTTTTCCCTCTTTGTTCAGTCTGGGAACATGGTCCATGGGCTACCACCACCCACATCCAGGGTGGGTCTTTCATGTCCATTTAATCTTTCCTGCAAAGGCTTTTGCAACTGACACACCTAAAGCTTTGGTTTGGATTGGTTTGGATTGGGTTTTGATTTTGGTTTTGGTTTTGGTTTTATACTTTACTTTGGAAAGTATTTCTTTTTATTTTTTTTGAGATTATAATATAATTACATCACTTCTCTCTCCCCTTTTCTCCTTCCAAACTTTCCAAAATATTCCTCCTTTCTTGACTTCAAATTCATAGTTCTATTTTTCATTAATTGTTGTTACTGTAAATACAACCTGTTCAGTCTGTATAATGTTAGTTGTATGTTTTCAACGCTGTTCATTTGGTATTGAATAGCCAACTGGTGTGCCCTTCCCTGATCGTGTGTTCCAGCTTTCACTATTTCTTAGTTGCCTATATTTGTATTTGTATTTTTTTTTAGTATAGAATACCGTTTATTTAGGGCATGGGGAGGGGGACTTGAGGGGGTATTAGAGACAGAGAAAGGGAGAGAGAGAGAGGGAGGGAAGGAGAGAGAGAAAGAGAAAGAGGGAGGGAGAGGAGAGGAGAGGAGAGGAGAGGAGAGGAGAGGAGAGGAGAGAAGAGAAGAGAAGTGAAGTAGAGGCCGGTCATGAACATGTGGAGAGACGGGGGAGAGGGAAGAATGGGGAGAGAAGGGACAGAGTGGGAAGAGAATAAGAGAGCAAGAGAAGAGCTGTATTTGGTAGTAGTGGTAGTGGTAGTGGTAGTGGTAGTTGTTGTTGTTGGTGTGTGTGTGTGTGTGTGTGTGCACGTGTGTGTAGGATTGAGGCTTCATGGGCTCTCACCCCATCTATTTTAACATGCATATAGGTATCTTTCTTGTTCACCATATATTTAGGCAAATATATTGGTGAGACCTTATGAGTGAAGTTTCTGACCTTTGAGACACAATCTCACAGTAAAACCCTTGATCATCTGGTACCATCTTTCTGTTGTTTCTTCTGCATCCCTCAAGTCTAGCTATAGAAGTTGTATTGTAGATGTGTCCATTGGACTGGGCTTCACAACTGTGCATTTTGATTGGTTGTCATTTTTCATAATTTTCTCTGTTGCAAAAAGAGTTTTCTTGTTGAAAGGTGAGGACTTACACTTAGCTGTGGGTAGAAGGACAGATATTTAAAATATAATTAGGGATTATGCTGCTTCAATAAAGTGGAGATGTAGGTTCTTCTCCAAGATCCATGACTTCATTATCTCTGGGCAAGTGGCTGGATTTCTGTACTGGGTATGATTTCTCTCTTGACGAGATAAATTTAGTTAGGAAGCTGTTGGTTACTGCCGAGTTATGCATGCCATTCTTGTACCCTCAGCTTTACCATGCTGTGATTCTGATACTGTAAGAGCTAGTCCTAAAGGGAAGAGAATTTTCAGGTCAAATCCAGCCTAGGGACCTCTGGGCCTTGTGTCTGAAATACGTGATGTCTTTAGCAATAAAGCCTTATTTCTAACTTGCAACCAAGGTCAATAGCAGTGGCTTGTGATGCTTTGGAAGTGTCTTGGACAACCTTGATTCAAAAGAGAGCCTTCCTACCTTATGTTGGAGTTTGTTTTTCAAGATGGTCTTTATTTCTTGGTGGGAACACTGTCAGCTCAGTTGGAGAAATTTTACTTAAACTATATATGCACATTTTATTCAGACTTATGTATATTATATTATTCTTTGGTAGATAATTAATATAATATTAACTATTCCATAATTAATTCCTTATGGTTTTTCAGACATCCTTACTGCTATTTGACCCACCTCCCTCCCTTTGTATTTAGCTCCATTTTTATCTTGCTATTTCCCTCTTTATTGCTTCCCTCCTCCCTCACCCTGAAATGGTCCTTCATACTTTCCTTGTCCCTGCAGTTACTCAAGGATATATCACCACATCAGAAGACTTGGAGCTAGTAGCCTCAAATGAGAGAGAACATAAAGATCACATTGAGTGAGGTAACCCAGACCCAGAGAGGTGTCTCTTCTAATAGATTCCACATTCAGCAGTGCTGACACTGAAGATTAACCATCACAGCCAACAGCCTGTAACGTACAGGTCATGGTCATCCTCTCATCAGTTATCCATTCCAAATTGCCAGTGGAGCTAAGGTTAAGAAACATTGTTCTGTCTAGATGCATGGGTGTGCTGAAGAAACTGGAGGTGGTAAAATTTCATTACATTCTACAATTTGCCATCAAAACACTTGGGTACATTAGGTGCCTTTAGTTTTATTTAGACCTCAAAGTCGATTACTTAATTAGATCAAGACTTTGCACTTCAGAGCTTGTATGTGAATGTTCCAGGCAAAAGCAGAGGCAGTCCTAGGACTTTGGAATCTGTTGTTAATATGAATTGCATTTGAATTATTAAAATGGGTGTAACAATTCATTTATTTTAAACTGAAAAATGTACCCGATTAGTCATAGGTTCATGGGATCTGGTTTATAAGCAAGGTACAGGAATCCAGTGTGTCCGATACACTCCATGCTTTAGAAGGCATTCAAGGTTTGGGACACTAACGGTGCCACCAAGAGTTTAAGTGACATGCATAGCAATGGTGCAGTGAGGGTGAGCTCTAGAATGAGCCTGTTACAGATGGTTCCAGTTTCCTAGTTAAGGGGGAAGAGACATCCCAGGTCTCAGATGAATGGGGCAGAACTTTGGGAAAGTGTTGGCTTATGAACAGCTACTCACAGTGTCTACTAAAGTTGAGACAGGAAAGACAGAGCCAAAGCCCTAATTCCATTAAATTAAATTGTATTTTCTTTGATTGTGTGTTTTCTTAAAAGTAGATTTTCTTAACTTTCAGTGCTTCAGTAATACTAGAGAACAGCTGTTAAGTTTTGTTTCTCTGCACAAACTGTGTGGGAGTCAGGTTCTTTAAAACTTCGAGCAAATTACATCACTTTAAGCAGGATTTTCAAAGACACATCTCTGATAATTAGCTGTATTAAAATGCAATGTTTGTGGAAATGAAGGCATGACTTTCAGATGACTATAATTCCAGGAAATTTAGGTTATATGGAAGTGGTGGTTTTTAGGTGTATATTCTAGATACACTTTTTATTCCCCTATTTCACATTGTCACAACCTCAGAGGATGAGTCATAGCCTTCCCAAGAACGTTGTGAAAGACTGCTTTATCTCCTCACCGGGGTTGTTTTTTTTTTTTTTTCGTTCAGGGCATCCATCCTTCCAGAGTTGCCATGGCAAATGGGTAAGACTGTCTGATTCTGGCCTTTGTCCTGGGGCTCAGGTGGCCAGACCCAGTACTGGACTCCAGTAGACAGGCTCACAGTCACTCCTGCTATTTCCTGGAACCTCCACTAGATATTTTTGCAGGATGACAATACCTTACATTGTCTTTATTTTCTTGCTTAATGTCTTAATCACATTGTCATCCACTTCTTTAGCAGCTTTTACATCAATTTCTTGTTGGAGTGGGTCTCTCATTCTGCTATTTGGGCCTCAGGGATTGAACTCAGGTTGCCAGCTTTGTGTGCTTTACCTACTGGACCATCTTGACAGTCCTAAGATGTATTCTAACACAGAAGATAATGTAAATACTGATTTTTTTTTTTTAGTGCCTCTGTAGGTTTAGCCTTACATGATGTGTGTGTTAGGGGTGTCAGGAGGATAGCAGGGTAAGTGGGAAAATCAGCCAACTCACTTGACTTGAGGGTGCCACTGGTCTCTCAATGAGAAATTCACTTGGGGGGAAAAAGGATTACTTGAATCTATCAGCACATTGTCAGTTTGTATAAAGAGCTACAAATGAGGGATGTCATTAGTGAGCATGACTTCCTTGCCCAGAAAAAAAAATAATAGACTCTAATATTTACTGTACTCCATAACATTACAAGATGTATCAGTCAAAATTAATCAATCACAGCCACTAGAGAGCAAATAATTAACATATCTCATCATCATTCATTCTGCTAGCAGGCTGGCAGATTTGATAATGTGCGCTCTGTGACAGAAATGTTTGCATTTAATTTGGAGTGTAATCAAAAAATACTCAAAGATTCTTAAAACATTAAATGGCAAAGACATCCTGGGCTTATTGACATAACAACTGCTCTTTTTTCCCCCCTAAATGATTGGTTTTCCTGGAAATATTAAAAGCAAAAGGATATGCTGCTACATAAACATATTTACTGAAATGAAATTATCCTAAAAATTGGTCCTTTAAACACTTTGACATCATGTAGGTGTGTTGTGTGAGAGAAGAGTTAGTTTGTAATGTAATCAAAATAACAACTAGGATGTCCTTGAATTCAGAGATCCACCTGCCTCAGCCTCCTAAGTGCTAGGATTAAAGGCATGGACTACCAAGAATTGGCTTAAACAACCAACTCCTTTATGAGGTTATTTTATTTGCTTATTCTATGTTGCTCTATAAGTACAGTAATTACTCATAAAAATGCAGACCAACAAGCCAACACATTTCTCACTATTCAGACTAACAATTACTGTGTTTCATGTGTTTCAGTTTATAATGTTGAATAAGCTCATCCTGGGCAGCTATATTTTTCCATTTATAAACAATAGAAAGGTGCAGTAAGAATAAAATGTGTGTTTATCAGAATTTATGGAGAACTCCTGTAGACTGGTGGATTTGTTGGTTACTTTACATGGTCTACCAGTTACTCTTTTGTAACTATGACAAAATAAGTAATTTAAAAGATGACGGGTTTTCCTCAGTTTTCATTGTATGCTCTCTTGCCCCCATTGTTGTAGACTCATGGTAAGGCAGCACTTTGTGATGGGGAATATGTGTGGAGTAAGGCTGTCTATTTCATGGTGGGAAGGAACAGAGAGACAGATTGGAAGGGCTACAGAAACAAGACATGGCCATCAAAGCCTGCAGTGACACATACCCTCTAACAATGTTATACTTCTTCATAATCCATTGAGCTAGGGATTCATAATAGATTAATCCATTGATGGTATCAGAGCTTTCTTTATTCATTTGCCCCTCAAAAGATGCCAACTGAGACTTTAAGACATTTTAAGGTTATGTCATAACATGTACACTTCAATACAACTGTGGGAAGTGACTTTCTACTTATTAAGTAAATCTCTTTTCCCATGGTAATCATTTCTTCTATTGTGTCTTTCAATCTTTTGAAATCCTTTATCTTACAACCGATGAGAAAATGGAGACTCACAGATATCAACTTCCCTAAGTATGGCAAACTTAAAAGAAATAGTAGATTCTATAAGTGATTATTATGACATGCTTTCTTTCTTTTATCTTACTCATTTTGTGTAATATGAGTAGGATATTGTGTAATACGAGTAGGATATTGTATAATACGAGGAGGATATTGTGCTGGTTTGTATATGCTCAGCCCAGGGAGTGGCACTATTAGAAGGTGTGGCTCTGAAAGGGTAGATACTGTGTTGTTTGAGTAGGTGTGGCACTATGGGTGTGGGCTTGAAGACCTTCATCCTAGCCACCTGGAAGGCAGTATTCTGCTAGCAGCCTTCAGATAAAGGTGCAGAACTCTCAGCTCCTCCTGTGCCAGGCTTGGCTGGATGCTGCCATGTTCTCACCTTGATGATAATGGACTGAACCTCTGAACCTATAAGTCAGCCCCAATAAAATGTTGTTTTTATAAGAGTTGCCTTGGTCATGCTGTTTTTTTCACATAAGTAAAACCCGAACTAAGAAATTGGTAGTAGGGACTAGGGTATTGCTCTGATAGGCCTGACCATGGTTTTGTCTGGAAGAATGTGGATTTGGTGATTTTGGATTTGGAAAGTCATGGAATGTTTTAAGTGGGGCTTACTGAGCTATCCTAACAGGAATATGAAAGACTTTGTTGCTGTGAGCAATTTGAACTGTACAGACCTGGCCCAAGAGGTTTCAGTGGAGAAGAATTTCAGTATATGACCTAGAGACTCTTTTTGTAGTATTTTGGTGAAGAACATGGCTGTGTTCTGCCCTTGTCTGAAGAGTCTGCCTGAGGCTAAGGTGAAGGGACTCAGATTAATTGCATTGACAAAGGAAGTCTCAGAAACGCCCATCATAGACTTTGTTCTCTGGTTAAGTCTCATGAAGAGCATTTTGAGTAAGCATAGAAAGCTTAGAAAGAAAATATATAAAGTATATAGTTGGCATATTAAATGAGCATCAGGAAGTGGAATCCTGTGTTCAAAGGTATTAAATTGTCCCAGGACAGCCGAGCTAGGCAGTGAAGGAGTTAGAGAACAGAAAGCTGATGATGATATAATAGAACAGGGGTGAGGTGGGGCACGTTCCAGTTCCAGCAAGCAGCAGAACCTTGGCAGCTTCAGCCACGTGTTTCTGGCTTTACCATCATCGGGAAGAGAAGACTAGTGCAACATTTGATGCTGGTTAGCTGGAGATAAGAAATTAAGAGACCAGCATCACTGAGGTGAACATTTCTGGGATATATTTTCTGAGAGCACAAAGAAGCTATGTTCCAGAGATAGCCAAGATTGTACCTCATGCTGCAGCTGTACTGCATAATGTTTAAGTCACCCAGTTGGTTTTGAAGGCATGAAGAAGTCATGAAAAGCAGCTGAGGGTTGGCACTGTGAGAGGCCATGGAAGGCCACTGGTGAAGGTGTAGCCTCAGTTGCAGTTGACTGCCCAGGACTAAAGGAGTCATACAAAGGAGTTGAGGCTTGGCACAATAGAGCCTATGAGAGGTTATTGGTGAAGTCTAGTTGCAGCAGAAGACGCCAGTATATTGGAGATGCCAGTACCATGGGGTGATCACCAACATCAGCAGCAGCAGTGGAGTGAATCAACCTGAGCTTAGAGTGCTACACAGTGCAGAGCTGGAGAAATGATGCCAGCACTTTGGAGGAGCCCAGAAGATTATATGTGGATCCCAGACACTGGAACAAGAAGCTGTGAAGTTGAGGTTGTCTTGGAGACCCCAAGATGTTTGAGATGCCAGAGCCATAGGATATCTGCTAAGGAAAGCTGCTAACAGGAAGTAGAACTAGCCCAGGAGAAAAAAAGTGTGTTGCAGTCAACAAAGATGAAAAAGGAGTTGGAGATCTGAGGACCTCTTTGACATCAGACAATGGAGATGAAGGGTTTAGAGTTTGCCCAGCTGGTTACCTGTCTTGCTTTGGCGATTACAGTTAAGTGATTGGATAAATTTCAGAAAAGACCTTGAACTTTGGGCTTTTAACATTGTTGAGACTGCTATGAACTCAAGTTGGGCTAAATGTATTTTACATTTTGCTATATTTAGGTATGGCCCCCAGAGACTCATATGTTTGAACAAGCCTCTGGGGGGGGGGCAGGGAGTGGAATGTGATGGTTTGTATATACTTGACCCAGGGAGTGGAATGTGATGGTTTGTATATACTTGACCCAGGGAGTGGCACTATTGAAAGGTGTGGCCTTGTTGGATTAGGTATGCCACTGTGGGCACGGGCTTTAATACTCTTGTCCTAGCTGCCTGGAAGCCAATATTTTGTTAGCAGCCTTCAGATGGAAGATGTAGAACTCTCAGCTCCTCCAGCAACATGCTTGGCTGGATGCTGCCATGTTCCCACCTGGATGATAATGCACTGAACTTCTGAACCTGTAAGCCATCCCCAATAAATTGCTGTCTTTATAAGAATTGCCTAGGTCATGGGATCTGTTCACAGCAGTAAAACCTTAAATAAGACAGATATTAAACAAAAAGTCCAAATATTTAGGTTGAGAGTAAAATATTGATCATTAGGCAGCACAATAATTATAGTTCAAATGATACAAAGTCACAGATATATAAGGTGAATAAAGCTAGAGCTCTTAACCTGAGATAGAGAGAAAATAAAATTGTATGGCATTAAGGATTTGAACTGTTCTTGCCCTGAGTTTAAATTTCAAATTCTTCTGTTGCCAAAAAAAATATTGGATAGAATTTGTTAATTTGTTTCAATTTAGCAATATTTTATGACCTATCTTTTATCTGCATTGTAAACTTCTTTTATAAAAAGAGGTGGATTAAGAGGAAATGTCCAAGACTTAAAGTATTTTCATATAGTATAAGATGTTGGAAACTAAGATAATTTTTAGAATACAGACTTGGTCTTTTGAATACAAGTCCTGCCTCTTTGGAGGAGAGTGGGTGGGACTTGTAGACAACAGAGATTGACAGAAAGCAAACAAAATATGTGAAAATTGTGAAGAAGAATAAAGGCAGAGACTAGAAAAGTGGGTGCAGCAGCATTAGCCTAAATGGAGTCATCCAAGGGTGTTTGGGACTTTTGAGCAGAGGACAGGCACAAGCATGGCAAGGGTATGCACCTTGGGTAGTGAAGGAGAGCAAGACTGAATATGAGGAGGCCTCGAGTCTGCAGATGTGAGAGGATGCTTACATTGGTTATGGTGGCTTGAGGGTGGTTATGGTGGTAAATGAGAGGAGAACAAAAGGTCAGGTTATTGCTGAGGAACTGAGACCCCTGTAGAACATGCAAGGATTTGGGATTTTTTGGTAATGTGGGATAGAAATTACTTGAGAATTTTGAAGAGTGTGACACATTTTTAAATGATCACTGTGGTGTGTGTGTGTGTGTGTGTGTGTGTGTGTGTGTGTGTGTGTGTCTATGTGTGTCTATGTATTTGTGAGGTTGGGGAGGTAGAAAAGGGAAGGTCACTGAGGAGCCTATTGTAATAATCCAGGTACAATGAATAGGCAGTGGCTTGGTCGTGGGCAAAAGCTATGAAGACGATATAGAATGAGAATTTTCAGGATTTCAAAGGGAGAGATGACTAGACAGACTGATTACCAGCAGATGAGATGTGACAGAAGAAATTTTAGGAAGAGTTTGTATTTGGGTATTAAAATGGTACTTTCTGCAACCAGGTAAAGTAGGATAAAAGAAGTTTGGACATGATAAAATTTATTTTTGGCATGTGAGTTTAGAAATGTTTTTTTAGAATCCTCATTATTTACCGCCATTCCTTAGACATTTCATAGTCCCTTTGCTGGTAAGGATTTCTTTTTTTTTTTTTTTTTTTGTTCCTATCTGGAACAGTAAACCAAGAACAAACAGTGCTGCACTCAGAGTGCCTTATAATCTCCCTGTTCTTATTTTCATTATTTCTGATTAATGGAGATGATTATTTTTGCCAAATTCATATTCTATTAGGAAGAGTTTATTGAAAAAGAAACCACCTCACTCTGTCTTGGTGCGTTAGGTGACAGTAACTTTTTCATGGAGCTTCAGTCTTTGATTTCCTTATTGATCTTTGTGATCACCCCCCCCCTCCCAGCTTGGTACTTTAATGACAACTAGCTAATATTTGTGAAATTACGATTATTCGGTGTTCCGATACACTTTATACTTTGCGAGGGTGATTTAGATCTTCCATAAATTTTTTCTTTCTTCATTAAAGCCATGAGCCAATTTTACCATCATCTGTGGTTTAGTTTATGAAGTCTGAGACAGAGGGCTGTTTCTTCGTTCCTGGATGACAGAGTTACTTCAACAGGCAATTGTTGCTGATAAAGAATGTAGTTCCTAAAACTATTTTTTTCCAGGCTTTTTCTGGTCATACAAAGATAACAGCTTAATGGAAAACATAGACAAATAGATATATAATTATTTTAACAACACTTTTTTTTTTCTTTTTTGAGACAGGGTCTCGTTATGTAGCTCTGGCTGTCCTGGAACTCAAACTATGTAGACCAGTCTGGCCTTAAACTCACAGAGATCCACCTGCCCCTGCCTCCTGAGTGATAAGATTGAAGGCATGTGCCCCTACTCTGGGCAGTCCCCATTATGGAAAGAAAGCAGACACAAAGTATAGAGAATGAACACATTCAGTTTTGGGAATAAAAACCACTGAGAGATATTTAGAACAAGCTGAAATTGTGGTTGTGGTGTGAGTGAGGGGAAATGGGGAATGTGGAAATGAAAACTAGCCAGGGCTTCACTGCTTGGATCATCACCTGTGAGGGCTTGACTTCACATATGTACACTGCATCTCTGAAAAATGAGAGCCAGATTGCTAGTGCTGTAGAGTTCCTGAGGAGGAGTGACAGGAACACATCACATGTACTTCACAGGAAGAGAAGCTACATCTGGCCAAGGGCACTTTGCAAAAACTGTCTTGATTACTAAATATCTCTAACCTGCATAGTTATTCAAATCTGGGTCAGATGAAGGATTTCTTTACTATGGGGTAGCAACATTAATCTTTAAAATATTTTAAATAAAAATATTTAGAAATATTTTAAAATATTTTTAAAGTTAGACCTTTATGATTTTTTTCTTAGATGACACCTATTGACTTTTAAAGAATTTTCTAGTATGTCTATCTTCAAGATGAGTGCAAACATGCTCAGGATATCACTGGAACGCCAGCAGTAGCCATCTTGGGATTTATTTAGAAACTGACAGAAGGTCAATATCCAAAATATGTAAAGAACTCAAGAAGTTAAGACACTGACAATCCAAATAACCCAACCAGAAATGGGGTACAGAGCTAAACAGAGAATTCTCAACAGAGGGATTTCTAATGGCTGAGAAACATTTAAAGAAATGTTCCCAGAAGAAATGTGTAAATACTTGTGTAAGCAGTGTTTTAGGGAATGTAATTAGTATTTGTAATACAAGCAGGTACATAGGTACTTCACAGGAAGACCAACAGAGTCAACTAATCTCAACCCTTGTGGGTTCCCATAGTCCATACCACTAGGAAAAGAGGCCTCCAGTATGTATGTAGCAGAAGTGCAGCTTGGTGTTCATGCAGATCCCCAATAACTGGAGCAGGGACTGTCATTGAATTTGTTGCCTGCCTGTGAGTCCAGTTCCCATAATTGGGCTGCCTTGTCTAGCCTCAGTGAGAGAGGATGTGACTAGCTGGTCAGTGAGTGATGTGCCTGGGGTAGGGGTGAGTGGGAAGGGGTAGAAGTATATATATATAATGTGTGTGTGTGTGTGTGTGTGTGTGTGTGTGTGTGTGTGTGTGTGTGTTTGTGTGTGTGTTTGTGTGTGTGTGTTATAAGTGGGTGATACCCAGATACTCCTTTTCAGAGGAGGAGAGGGTGGAATGGGGGAGGATCCACAAGAGGGAGTCTATGAGGAGAGGAGGCGCTGATATTGGGGTATAAAGTGAATAAGTACAAATAAAATTTAAAAAAATGAAAAGGACTGTTGTCCATGCAGTGATTCAGCAGGGGTGCACTTCAGTCTTGTATCTATCTGTACTGTGTTATCTTGTATTTGATTTATGAGAAAGCATAAGTTACACAGTCCAGGGACTTACTTGGTCTTGGCTTGACACTTTATATTCTTGAATGAGTTTGGATAAGTTTTAAATCTCTCTGTCCCCAGTGTTATCACCGTTAAAGTGTAGTTAATAATAACATTGTTATATGTTTATTACCAAACAGGTGATGGGAACAGTGAAGTGACCATCTGTAGTGCCTGGCATCTAATACCATCCAAGCTTTTCCTGGAAATGAGATTTCAGAATCTTTTTTTTTTCTCATTCTTTTCTCAAAAATAAGCTCTCGTGACATGTTTCACCAAACCTTTCTGCTAATAATAAAACACATCGTGGCAAGTCTAGATGCACAACTGCCAAAATGAGGCATAAAAGCTTCTCACACATACTCTCCCATTTTAGATTGAGTTGCTTGGGATGGGCTCCGCGTGTGAATCACTTATATGGCAGCGGGTGCTGCCAACTCAAGGCAGACTATATTTACCTTAGCTGTCACGGATCCTTCTCACTTGCAGAGTCTTGTGAGAAAGAACTCGCTGGCAAGAGTTGCTTGAGGAACACATTTATGTGTGCAGTTGCATCGCAAATACATTATGAGAAATGACAGCTCATGCTCTAATCTTGTCCAGAAGTCAGATCATACCTGCTTCTTTCTGCATGTTGCTTATTTTATTTTATTTTTGCCTATTTATACAATTTTTCTTTTTCTTTTTTATTGGATATTTTATTTATTTACATTTCAAATGTTATCCCCTTTCCCAGTTTCCCCCTCCCAGAAACCCCCATTCCATCCTCCTCCTGCTTCTATGAGGGTATTCCTCCACTCACCCACTCACTCTCACCTTCCCACCCTCAATTCTACTACACTGGGGCATCTATCAAGCCTTCATAAGACCAAGGACCTCTCCTCCCACTGATGGCTGGCAGGGCCATACTCTACTAAATATGCTACTGGAGCCATGTGTACTCCTTGGTTGATGGCTGAGTCCCTGGGAGCTCTGGGGGGGGGTATCTGATTGGTTGATACTGTTCTTCCTATTGGGGTTGCAAACCCCTTCAACTCCTTCAGTCCTTTATCTAACTCTTTTACTGGGGACCCCACGCTCAGTCCAATGGTTGGTTGTGAGCATCTGCCTCTGTATTTTTAAGGCTCTGGCAGGGCCTCTCAGGAGACAGCCATATCAGGCTCCTTGGAATCCACAATAGTGTCTGGGTTTGGAAACTGTATATGGAATGAATCCCCAAGTGGGACAGTCTGTGGATTGCCTTTCCTTCAGTCTCTGCTCTACAGATTATCTCTATATTTGCTCCTGTGAGTATGTTTTTTCCTTCTAAGAAGGACTGAAACACCCACTCTTTGGTCTTTCTTCTTCTTGAGCTTCATGTGATCTGTGAATTGTACCTTGAGTGTTCCGAGTTTTTGAGCTAATATCCACTTATCAGTGAGTGCATATCATGTGCGTTCTTTTGTGATTGGGTTACCTCACTCAGAAGCACCTAAAGAAATGTTCAACATGTTTAATCATCAGAGAAATGCAAATCAAAACAACCCTGAGATTCCACCTCATACCAATCAGAGTGGCTAAAATAAAAATTATATACAATTTATATTTATAAAAACAAAATCAGGTGACAGCAGATACTGGTGAGGATATGGAGAAGGAGGAACACTCCTCCATTGCTGGTGGGATTGTAAGCTGGTACAACCACTCTGGAAATCAGTTTGGTGGTTCCTCTTAAGCAAGTGGATGGATCTAGAAAATATCATCCTGAGTGATGTTGCTTATTTTAAAGGACACATTTCATGTTTGATGTTCATACATCTCCTGTACTTCCTCCTTGCCTTCAGGTTTCTTTTTCTTGCTGGGTCCAGATGTTCTCTAAAGATGGATGTTTAGTAATATTTACCTGTTTGCCATTAGTACATTTGTGCTTTTTAACTATTCATCTATCATTCCTTCTCCCTTCTCTCATCTTAAATATTTGGACCCAATTTAATTTATCTCCAGATAGTCAAGTACTCAACCTGTATTAGATATTAATGAAGCAACTGATGAGTTTGAGCTCATAGAGACCCATTGACAAGCAAAATGTAGACAAAGTATACAATGACCTTATATGTAGAAATGTACAAATCTATACTTAACACTTTATGGAAAAAATGCCTTTAGTGGTCTCTTTTTATTTCAGTCTCAAACGAAATCCATTATAAATGAATCTTTATCCAAGACATATGTAGGAGAGCTATAGAGCTGTCTCAAGAGGCAGACAGCTTGATGCTCTGTGGGCCAGTGGTTAAGTGGTGGGATACAAACCACTCTATGTTCATGGAACCTGTTCTGCAGAGTTCTGCATCAATAAGTAAGGTGAAGGATATAAATACAGCAGGTAACAGACAAGTTAACATACAATCATATTAATCATTAATAAACAATCTTTTTAATTTTTATTTATTATTAGAGAGTTTCTTCATTTACATTTCAAGTGTTACCCAAAAGTCCCCTATATCCTCCCCCTACCCTGCTCCCCTACCCTCCTTCTCCTGCTACTTGGCCCTGGCATTCCCCTGTACTGGGGCATATAAACATTGCTAGACCAAGGACCTTTCTTCCCCAATAATGGCCAACTAGGCCATCTTCTAATACATATGCAGCTAGAGACATGAGCTCTGGGGCTTCTGATTAGTTCATATTGTTTTTCCATCAATAGGGTTGCAGAACCCTACAGCTCTTGGGTACTCTCTCTAGCTCCTACATTGGGGACCCTGTGTTCTGCCCTATAGATGATTGTGAGCATCCACTTCTGCGTTTGTCAGGAACTGTCAAAGCCTCCCAGGAGACAGCTATATCAGGGTCCTTTCAGCAAAGTCCTGCTGGTGTATGCAGTAGTGTCTGCGTATTAATAAACAATCTTATTCATTAGTATAAGCAATTCATGATGGGAAGAAAGCTGGACAAGAGAGCTAGGTACTAGACACAGGGCGTTAGATACCCAGTATACAACAGAGAATTATGATCCTCAAAGATCCTAAAACCACAGTTTATTAAAAGGGAGCATGTGGATATAGAGAAATGTCTAATGAAAATCAAAATGGATTGCAGCATTTGTTACAAGAAAAAATAAAACAATGAAATATGTACAGGAAAACTGGAGAGGGAGAGGGTTGTAATGCACTTGTAATGTATAAGGAATCAGTAAACAATCTTGGATCTAGTGAGAGCACACAGAAGAAAAGTTATTTATTCAATTCCTTAAACAATGTTGAAAATAGGTTATTAGGTTTTGTTTTTCTTCCACTATCAGGAATTATATATTTGTTTGTTTTGTTTGTTTGTTTGTTTTTTGAGACAGGGTTTCTCTTTATAGCCCTGGCTGTCCTGGAACTCACTCTGTAGACCAGGTTGGCCTCAAACTCAGAAATCTGCCTGTCTCTGCCTCCCAAGTGCTGGGACTAAAGGCGTGCGCCACCACTGCTGGGCTTAGGAGTTATATATTTGGATGCTAACTTTTTATCATGTGGTTTGCTAATACTTTCTCCCATTCTCTAGGCTGCTTTTCACTCTTTCCCTGTTATTTTCTTTGCTTTATAGAAGTTTTACATTTAATGTAGGCCCTCTTGTCTACTTTTGTTTTTCTTGCTCATGTTTTGGTTATAGGAAAGAAGGAAGAAGACTATTATTTAAGATTATTTTATGAACCTTTCCATTTTTTGGGTCTTTTTTGTTTGCTTGTTTTTGAGGGAAAGGTTGCAATTTCAAGTCATATTTTTGAATTATTTTTATCCATATCAAGTTGATTTTTGTGATGTAATATTAGTGTATGCTTCCTTGGTCTGTAGTATTGTATCATTTTTGACATTACCATTGTTTGAGCTGACAATGGAGGTTAATCATCAAGGTATAAACATAACCATAAACAGTGCTTTAATAAACATGAGTATGATGGCTATCTCTTTTGTCCCTCCACTGTTTTGTGAAAGATGTATCTTTCTCTAATATGCATTCTTGGCACGTCTGTCAAATCACTTGACTCAATATGGGTACACTTACTTCTAGTATTTGTGTTAGGTTCCATTTGTTCATGTATTTGCATTTGTATAAGTTCTATATTGTAAAGAAGATATATGCATAGCAAGAAGTTATACAAAATAATATTATGTTAATAATCATTAGGGAAATGCAAGCCAAAAAGAACACAGAAATTATGACATGAATGATTGGATGTATTAAATATGTTCTGTTCTTACTATATGATATTATTCAACATAAAGTCCTATATTTTGTAACAATATAGATAAATGTTCATAACGTAATGCTAAACAAAAGAAGCATGTCAAAGAAGGACCTATATTTCATGAGTCTAGGAACAGGAGATGTCCACCTATAGTAACTTGAATAGCATGGTGCTTTCTAGGATTGAAGGGAAACAGAAACTGTAGACTTGCTAATCAATGAGCATGAATTTTCAGTTGTGTAGGATGAATGAAAATCAAAGATTTGCTGCATAATATTTTATTTATACAGAGCTTTAAAGACATACTTAAAATATGCTAAGAGAGTAGAGCTTTGCTCAATGTTCTTAACATACACATGCTCATATGTACATGTTAAATAATCTCTAAAAGCCTTGGATTTCTTGCCTTTGGTTAGTATTGTCAGCGTGTGTGTAAATCACATAAAGATGAGCACAACAACTTTGTCTAGTACATCCATCGCTCTTCTCTTATTATATGATCTCAGTTTTACTTTTTATAGACCTTTTTTTGGTAATCTTATGTGTTTTTTTTTTATATCTTTTATTAATGCTATTGTAAGGTTCATAAAGGCATTGTCTGATTTTTTTCTTTCTTTTTTTTTTTTTTTTTTTTTTTTTTGGGTGGAGGGGTGGTTTCGAGACAGGGTTTCTCTGTATAGCCCTGGCTGTCCTGGAACTCACTTTGTAGACCAGGCTGGCCTCGAACTCAGAAATCCGCCTGCCTCTGCCTCCCAAGTGCTGGGATTAAAGGCGTGTGCCACCATGCCTGACTGGCATTTTCTGATTGGTTTGTTGGTGGTAGGTTTTTTTTTTATCCTATGTCTAATCACCCAATTGGTACACATAACACTTAACAATTTGTTGAATGAAGGAATGTGCCAAAACACATTCTATTCTTTAAAATACAACAAATTATCTTTATTATTGATTTAACATTGTAATGAGCCTACAAAGAACATCTAGGAATTATTAGACTGTTGTTTCTTTCCTAGAACATTGTTTCCTGTCAGTTTCTGATTATGCTCATGCACTGCTTCCCTCTAAGATCCACTTACTTGGCTCCTTGGTCCTACAAATGGTTCCAGTTTCATTTCTGCTGCTTTTATAAAATACCGAGGCCTTTCAAACACTGGACCATGAAACAGACAATTACAGATGACATGAGGCCCCTAACAGACACAGTAAAGGACTTCCGGGTCTGTTTTCATTCAGAGTTGATGCACCTAACCATCAAGAGACTGGAGGCCCCAGAGAGTTTAGGTAGGGTGGGGGGTGGGGGCATCCATGTGGAGATGAGGTGGAGTGGGGAGGAGGTGTGGGATGTGGAGCAGTCAGAGAGTAGATGGTAGAGAATGGAATATGGAGTGTAAAAAATGAATTACAAATGAAATTAAATTAAAAAAAAGTCACTTAGGGGAAAAGAAATTTATTTCAGTTCACAATTACATGTTATATAGTCTATAGCAAGGAGGTCAAGGTGGCAAGAAGTTAAAGTATCTAGTTGCATTATATCTACAGCCAAGAACAGAAGAAAATGAATGCATGTGTGCCTGCTTCTTTGCTTCTGCTTACCTCCAGGTCTCTATTCTTTTTTTTTTTTTTTTTAAGATTTATTTTATTTATTATATTTAAGTACACTGTAGCTGTCTTCAGGCATTCCAGAAGAGGGCGCCAGATCTCATTAAGGATGGTTGTGAGCCACCACGTGGTTGCTGGGATTTGAACTTATCACCTTCGGAAGAGCAGTCGGGTGCTCTTACCCGCTGAGCCATCTCACCAGCCCTAGTATTCCTTTTTGTTTGTGCTTTTTAGGTGAATGATATGGCTACTTTTTGTTCTTTTTTTTTTTTTTTTTTTTTTTTTTTTTTTTTTTTTTTTTTAATATAGACGCCTATATCAGGGGTTGGAGAGATGGCTCAGCAGTTAAAATCACTGTCTGTTCTTCCAGAGGTCCTGAGTTAAATTCCTAGCAACTACATAGTGGCTCACAACCATCTGTAATGGGATCCAATGCCCTCTTCTGGGGTGTCTGAAGACAGCAACACTGTACTCATATACATAAAATAAATAAATCTTTTAAAAAAGAAGCACACATCAGTAAATTAATTGTATTATTTCATCCATAAAAATAAAATAAATTTCAATGAGATTGAAGAATGTTCTGAAATATGCATAGCTGCTAGACTTTGGAGTCAGGTTGTGAACTTGGAGCAGCCTCTTAGCAGAACTCCCACCATCTTCTGCATCTCCCTAAATGTCACATGCTCTCCTGTCTTCAGTCATTGTTCCAGGTCACACAGCCTTCCCCTCTTCCCCAAGAGATCTCTTAGTTATTCTTCACAACCCTTCTCAAACAACAAGTCTTCTGTTCTTTACAGGTTCCACTGTGTAGAGGAAGGTACTTCTTCTGGGTTTCAAAGCAGCCTTTGTCCAGGAATGCTTTGCTGTTATTGCTATGGGCTTCCGTTATCACTACCCATGTCACTGAGAGTGGAAATCATACCATAATTAATGTTTGTCTGCAAAGTGTCTTGGTGCTACAGGAGCCAGGTTAATTTTCTTAAACAAATGCCTCTATAAATGTCATTTGTGTAATAATTTTATATTTTCTCTTCTATTTTCACAGGACATTATTATTTTTTTCTACCAAGATGTATAATTCTCATGAAGCTTATTTTGCCTCTTTAATTTTTCTATTAACAACACTGGGAAACTTTTATTAATAAAATACTTTGTTTGCTCCCCTCTCTTGTTCCCACGTCCAGAGTTTCCGTAATTAATGTCTTTGTTCCCTGAGCCTAGATATTTTCCTATACTATACTATGAGCCTAGATAGTTTCCTATCCTATACTATATTGCTGTACTTTACTTTTACAGGTTTGGTTTTCTGCTAGGCAACAGCTAATGTGTTAAAATTAGTGACTCATTCTTCTTGTGTGAGTTTAGATGCTATTTTTTCATCTATGATCAGTGGTGGGAATTTCAAGCCCTAGATAGGTGAAAGATACTTTTTAGGCAGTAGGGACTTACATTTTCTCTAAATTATAATCTTTTATGCCTTTGAAGAAAACCTGTGCATGTCTTTTCTATATTATTCCAAAATTAATAGAAAGTCCTTTGTAAAGAAAGTGTGTGTGTGTGATTAAGTATAAATAGAAAAATGGTCATCTGTGCTAGGATACATGAATTCTGAGACATTTCTTTCTCACTATTTTCTTATTGAAAAGCTTGAATCTTTACACAGAGATAATGAAGTCGTGTGTGTGTGTGTGTGTGTGTGTGTGTGTGTGTGTGAGTGAGTATGTGTGTATGTCAATACATTTTCATGTGTATATGGGTGTTCAAGCATATGTATGCATGTGGTGGCCGGAGGTGTCAGGTTCCTTTCTTGATCATTCTTCACTTTATGGTTTAAATTTCTTATATGTGTAAAAAATATGTGAGTGCTTTGCCAGAACATATTGATCTGGCATGTGCATGCCCAGTGGGTGCAGAGGTTAGAAGAAGGCATCGGAGCTACTGGAATTAGAGTAGCCAGGACAATGTTGTGTGCTGAATGTATGTACTCTGCAAGAGCAGAAAGTGTTCTGAGCATCTCTACAGTCACCATCATCTTAATTTTTGAGATAGGTTCTCTCACTGAACCTGGACCTCATCTATTTAGCTGTGATATATGGCAGCTAGTTTTATCTGTAGTTTTATATGTCTCCATTCGCAGTTTGTATAGCACCTTTACATACTGTGAGAGCTTATTCCTCAGGTTATACACTGAGCGTATACACTTCCAGGTTAGTTCTAGCTTGGTGTCTCCAAGTTCTGTGTCTGAAGCATTTTGTGTCTCTAGTAATAAGGTCTTATCTTCCAGTTCTGGGAGACAACTAAGGACAATGTCAATAATCTATATAGCTTTGGGAGTCTCTTGGATACTCATAGTCAGCCACTCAAAGGGAGATTTGCCCTGCCTAGCACAGGATTTTTGTTAGATAGTTTATAGTTCTTGTGGAGAACATCCTCACTCCCAAGTGGCAAATTTCATTTAAATATACATACATATATACATACATGCTTACATACACACACACACACACACACACAAACATACCCATACACATATGTATACATGTTTAAGTAAACAGTAGTTTTCCTTATGACATTTTCAATCATCCTTAATGTTGTTTATCATCCATTTTCTCTTTCTGTCTCTGTCTCCCTCTGTCTGTCTCTCTCTCTGTGTTTCTGTCTCTCCCTCTCTTTCCCTCTCTCAGTATTTCCTTCCCTCCTGCCTCCCATTTTTCACATTTCCTTCACAGTACCTGTGTCCTACCATATCCCCTTTCTAGACCTCTCTAGACGTCCTTCTTATCTCTGGTCCCTTTTGATTTGTTTCTGGTTCCTGTGCTTACTTCAGGTTATATTCTCATTTCTAAAGATACAGAGCTAGGGCCTACAGATCAGAGGCGTTTGTCTTTCTGTGTGGGAGTTACTTCACTCAGTGTAATGTTTCCTTTTCTTTCTTTCTTTCTTTCTTTCTTTCTTTCTTTCTTTCTTT
>LR750026.1:403913-439876 GCA_902729485.2 Mus minutoides | reverse complement strand
GCCTCAAACTCAGAAATCCGCCTGCCTCTGCCTCCTGAGTGCTGGGATTAAAGGCGTTCACCACCACGCCTGGCTAGTGTAATGTTTCCTAGTGGCATCCATTTACCTACAAATTTCATGATTTTACTTTTGTTACAGATGGATAGAATTACACTGTGAATAGATACCACATTTTCATTATCCATCTTTCTGATAAAGCGCATTTACATTGTAAACAGAGCAACAATAAACCCGGCTGGCTGAGCAATGAAATCCAACATGCCTTCATGATAAATCCTAGAGAAAACATGATTGGAGGAAACATATTTCAACATGCAAGAAGTTGCATGTAACAAACCTATGGATCCAAATTGCTTTGAAGACTGAGGCAGGAGATTTATGAGTTCAAAGTCTGTCTTGGTTTGAGAGTGAATTGAAGACTAGGGTGGGTGGCTTAGAAAGTAAAGAGAGGGCATAGAAAGGAAAACTTGGTCTAAGAGATGACTTAATGAATAAAGGTGCTTGCTATTAAACCTGATGGCCTGGTAGTGATTCCTGGGACCCACAAGGTAGAGAGAACTGACTCCTCTCTACAAGTTGCTCTTTGACTTCTGTGCATGCAATGCTGCATGTATGTATCTACAATCCCTCCCAATAAATAAAATGTAAAGTAAAATTTAAAAAGTAAGGAAACTGAATAGCAGAGACATTGTGACAGTTATTTTCTAACCTCTCTAGTGTACACAGATCTAAATAAATTGATATAATTGTTAGTTTGGGGAACCTACAAGTGAAACTTAAGTCTTTTATAATTCACTTAGTGTTCTTTCCATGTGTGGAGTCAAAGCATCCATTTCCTTATTATATTAGCAGTGATTCTACATTTATTCACTTACTGTTTGGCTGACTTCTCTAGGGCTGGAGGCAGGTGGTTGGTGCCTTAGCATTTCTCGGCATCTGAATAGACTGTGGTTGGCTGGGCAGTCACTCATGCTGCCCCCTTTGAATGTAGAAAGCAGTAATTAAAATGCCTGGAACCTTGTGAACCATGGACTCGGCAGACTTTATTTTTTCAGGTTTAATAGAACACAATAGCTCTAGGAGCAAGGGCCATGGTACTAGGAGAACTCAGAGTTCCTTGGAAGAGTGGGAGCTTGGCTGTACCAGAAGGGTAAAATCTATTTTAAGGTGCTTTTCAAAACCAAGACAAAACATGAGGATTGAAAAGTGAATCTGGAATATGGTGAGGGTCAGTTTCAATACTTTCTGTCCATCAGCAACACAATGTCATTTTTTACAGTATAAAAAATGTCAAGCAACACTTGACATTTTTTAGAGTACAAAAGGTAACGGTTCAAATTTTGAGTCTGTGTATGTTTTGTTGGTCCTCCAGAAATCCAGATCTGGGGGTTGAGTCTAAATTCTTTTAATGTTTTAAAGTGACAGTACGGTGACATAAACAAGCAAGTTAAACTGCTTTATTTTATTTTTTCACTTTTTTAAACTTTAGGCCCTTTGAAATGTTCATGGTAAGGTACAATAAGGTGTCTTTGAAAACTATGAACACAGCTTTTAGTTTCTACTGATTGATTTCCAGCACTATGGTGAGTTCATATTGTGAAGAAGTTAATCTCAAATAAAAGACCAATTTTATAACCCAATGACATTGTAAATGTAAAATACAAATGGAAAAAATCCACATATAGTAAATGTTTATAATTATCCCAAAGATTTAACATGTAGAAGACATACGTGGTATAGGTAAAGTGACCTTCTAAGGTCAACCATGGACATGCTACTGGGAAAATTTTTAGCTAAATTTCCTTTTAATATCATATTTTCTATACTGATTATGTTAAAATTCAACAGATTATATTATGACTTATATGTTTACATACTAATTCAAGATATTCTGAACATATGTATAGAATATATAAAGACAAAATTCACAGATCAATGGTTTTAAAACCAGTTATTTGTATTATGACTGCCAAATTTTTTTAATGAAAAATATCATTAGTTGCCTAGTATAGCAAAAATGTTATAGTGTTTGTATGATAAAAGGAAGATTATTTTTTCTTCTCTGTTAATTCCTCTCTGTAAATATGCTATAAATTGTGTCACAGCATCTGGGAGCTCTTTGGGTTTGGAATGAATTTCCCTTGGGAACTAGAGATCAACTTAGGACTTGGTTTCTGTTTCATTTCTCCCTTCATTCTCATTTTGTGTCTTTTTCTAAATTACACTAGCTCTTGCAACATGCCATCTTCAGTTTAAACTTCTGGGTAGTAATCAAGAGCTTTTGGATTGGACAGTTTTCAGTAGTTTTTGGTACATTTCAGACTTTAAAAATCTAGGATAAGAATCCATTTCCATATGCATGTATACAATCTTTTGAGCTTCTTCAAAGCATGTTTGAGTGGGTTCTCGAATGCTTTTGATGATAGCTTCCCGTGTTGTACTGTCGATGTTAATCTGAAAAATAAAATTGTAGGTTAAGCACAACAAATACATATGCCTACAATGGAATGCTTCAATCTACTACCCTCTTTTTCAGAGTAACAGGATAGTTTAGGCTCAACTTTCAGAGGTATTTAAAAAGACTTTTAGAAAATGAAGTCTTCGCTCTTTTTAAAAGTAAAAATCCATCATTAGCACCCAGGGAAAGAATGAAAGCATGAAGTCTGTGAGCAGGGAACTCTAGAAACCTCTGCTTCCTTGGGACCTGCCAGTGGTTTGCTAGTGGTAGTCTGCAAACATGGAAGTCTCCGAACTGGAGGACTCTTCTTTAAAGAAAAAAAGGAAGTTGGTGGCTGCTTTAAACTCCACTCTCCTTAATAGTCACAAATGCTGTGTTAGCCAACCAAGTCCTGAAATAGGAAGCAAATGAGGAGAAGTGAAGACATAGAGGAGAGAAGTGGTTATCTCAGAAAACTAAAAATTTCCAGAAGGGTTTGTGGGATTCATTGAATAATATAGGGTTATGCTGAATAATAGATATCTCCTGTGCTATCCGCCACCCTTGCATTTGACATGAATTGTAAGTTTGGGAAGTCTCTCTGTCAGGAGCCTCAGATTAGGCAGTGTGAGAGTAGTAATGGCAACTTGGATGTCAGCTGGTGGTTAGATTATGCTAACGTGAAATGACTCAAAGGGCCAACCTCACTGGGGTGCTCATTCATGGCATTTCAAGTTTATGATGCCAGAGAATTCTTTCCACAATCAATTTGCTCTTTTTAACGGTGCTGGACAGTAAGATAAGCTAATGGATCAAACATCTCACCTTTGATTCTATGGTTATGGTTTTTGTGACTGAAAAATAACATGAGTAATTCTTAATTTATATAATTTTAGGAGATATTGGGATGGACTATAACTAGCATGTAATCGTCTTCAAGTTAATAGTGTCTTCCAAGTGATGCCCCAATTGCGATGTCCCATTGTTACCTCTCTAGGAGACTGTGGCTGGATGTAGATATTGTAAAGCTTTTTTGCCCTAGAAATTCTGCCCCTCCGTGAAGCAATTTTCTTGTAGGTTTCACATGCCATCCAAAATTTAATGTTCTCATCACTGTGCTCCAATTTTAAATATGCTGTGTACACTATTGGGCCATCTAAAAGTAGAAAAAAATGTGACTATTTTTATGGGTTAACAGAATTTAAACAACAATTCATAAAAAACCCAAACAATTCATACAATTTAATACGGAAGCCCAAAGAAGAGCTCTAAGAATACAGAACAAGTGGATACTCTCTATGTATAACTTTATTAGCCACACTCTCAGGTCTCTATACATCTGAAGCATGTTCAAGGATGCCATTAGTTGGTGAAGTTACCCCTTTATTCTGAGTTACTCAGTGGAAAATATTTGTCAGTTTAGATGTACCTGTAACAGAAAGGTCACAAGATGTCATAAGGACACACACAAATGACTTAAGCTACATAGGCAGACAGAACTCTCCTCATAAAGTTATATAAAATATCTAAGACCTCTCAATAAAGTGATAGGTAAGAACTAGGTTAACAATCTGGCAAGTCAGAATTGGGAGGAAACTATCCAAACTATGTATGAGTGATACTTTGATGAGCTAGAGTTGTCTGGAGTGTTTCTCAATGTCCAATCAACAGGAGAACAAGAAGATGAAGAATTGAACATCATACTCATAGTTTATGGTTCAAGCCAGAAATAGGGACCAAGTAAGGAATGGAATCCAGGGGGATGTTGCACACCTTCTCAGAACCTAACATGGGAATACATTGTTATATATTGTGTTGAACATAACTAGGAGATGGCATTTGGTGCTTAGATGGTTATCCTCAGTTCTGGTCTTGAACAGCCACTGGGGTGAGGGGATGAGTACAGAATGGGAGGGCTTTTATTCTGACCCCTATTTGTGGGAGCTTGAGCTCATAGATAAGTCATGCTTTCATAAGTTCAGCTTGTTACTCATCATCCCTGGGACCATCTAGCATCAAGGTTCGAGATGAATACATTGAGATTGACACTAATCTCCTTTTGGTGACTGTGAAGCCTTTTAGTACATATGAGACATTTAATTACTAAATGCTAAAATGATGAAGCAACTTTCAATTAATGTTAATAGAATGATGTTTAGTCAGACTGAATATGAGACCACTTACAGACTGCCAGAGTAACTTTTTTTTTCTTTTACAAACACTCAATGCATCATTTAATGTTTGTAAGTTGATGAGTTTTAAGGCTAGTACCTGTCCATGAAATTGTTAACTACAAGTCATGCCATCATTTTCTAAGGTATAGTATTTTCTTAACAAAAATGTTGCTTAGTATCTATCACTAACTGTCATAGGAAATAGTGGTAATCAAATGGAATAGAAGTGACGAATAAAAACATATTTTCGTACATCTTCATAGAAGACATTATTAGATCAATTTCTTAGCATTATATAATCAAGCTACTTGGTCTTCATATGGGTCTGGAACAAATAGAAAAAAGGACTATCCCAAAAGTTTTTGCCTGCATGTGGGATATGGTTTTCTAGCTGGACTGCCTTGTCTGGCCTCAGTGGAAGGGAAGCTCCTAGCTTCTAAGAGACTTGAAGTGCCAGGATTGGGGGATCCCAGGGGGAAAGGCACCTTCTCAGAGGAGAAGGAGGGATAGGGTAAGGATGGTGTGGGAAGGGGTGACTGGGAGAGGGACAGTGATTAGGATGTAAAGTGAATAAGTAAAAAATAAATTAATTAAAACACACACACACAAACATACACAAACATACACATATGGATAAAGAACTAACCACAATTCTAACCCTAACACCATTGGAGACATTAGGATAGTTAGACATATGCTTGTTCATTGCAATTAAGCCATAGGAAATTGTATTGCATTCTTTGAAATACATATGTCAAAGAACACAAAAGTAATCAACCTAACACCATTGAAGAGATTAAGGTGAACTATTACATATATGCAGTGTCATTGTATATATGCCATTGGAAAGTGTATTGCATTTTGTGAAATGCATATGTAAAAGTATAGGAAAGTATAAAAGAACAGTGTTCCTTTACTAAAACAACTCTCATCCATAGCAGAGATTACTAAATTTAGTTGAATGTGAAAAAACACAGGATGCTCTCAGAGAAAAGACCTTGCCTTTCTTCTTTAAAACACACATGTGTAAGGAAAGAAACCTAACCAAAACTCTAACCCTGACCCTAACCCTACCCCTAACTCTAACCCTAATCCTAACCCTAAACCTAATAGTAACCATAACATTAACCTTAAACATAACACCATTGGAGAGATTAGGACAATCAGTTATACATATGCATCTTTATTGCCTTTATGCCAAGGAAGTTGTATTGAACTCTGTGAAATGCATGTTTTGGAAGAGATAACATTTTGGAAGAAAAAAACCTGGTTGGTGTTCCAGTGTCTGAGAGGTCTCCCGGGTCCAGGTTAATTGAAACTTCTGGTTCTCCTACAGGGTTCTCTTCCTCCTCACCTTCTTCCAACTTTCTCCTAATTGAACCACAGGGGTCAGCAGCTTCTGTCCATTGGTCAAGTACAAATATCTGAATCTGACTCTTTCAGCTGCTTGTTGGGTCTTTCAGAGAGCAGTCATGATAGATCCCTAACATGAGCACTCATAGCCTCAGTAATAGTGTCAGGTCTTGGGACCTCCCCTTGAGCTGGATCCCACTTTGAGCCTTTCACCGGACCTTCTTTTCCTCAGCCTCCTCTCCATTTCCATCCCTGTAGTTCTTTCAGACAGGAACAATTATGGGTCAGAGTTTTTACTGTGGGAGGGCAACTCCATCCCTCACGTGATGTCCTGTCTTTCTGCTGGAGGTGGGCTCTACAAGTTCCCTCTCCCCACTGAAGGGCATTTCATCTAAGGACCCCTTTGAGTCCTGAGAGTCTCTCACCTCCCAGGTCTCTGGTATATTCTGGAGGGTCTATCCCCAACCTCCTACCTCCTGCAGTTGCTTTGTTTCCATTCTTTTTTCTGGAACTCTCAGCTTCAGTCCTTTCCCCTACCCAATACCAGATCCTGTTCCCCTCTAGCTCCCATCTCCATTCCCTTCCTGGTCCGCCCCACTTCTTTCCCCACCTGCAGTTGTTTTCTTCTCCCTCCCAAGTGGGACTGAGGTGTCCTCAGTTGTGCCCCTCAGTATGTTAACCTTTTTGAGTTCTGTAGACTGTATCTAGAGTATTCTGTACTTTTTTTTCCGTTTTTATTAGATATTTACTTAATTTTTTGGCTAATATTCACTTATTAGTGAGTATATACCATGCATGTCTTTTGGGGTCTGAGTTACCTCACTTAGGATGGTATTTTCTAGTTCCATCCATTTGCCTGCAAAAACTCAGGATGTCCTCATTCTTAATATCTGAGTAGTATTCCATTGTGTAAATGAACCACATTTTCTGTATCCATTCTTCTGTCCTGGGATATCTGAGTTGTTTCTAGGTTCTAGCTATCTATCACAAATGAGACTGCTATGAACATAGTGGAACATGTGCCCCTGTGGCATGGTGGGGAATCTTTTGGGTGTATTCCCAAGAGTGGTATTGCTGGGTCTTCAGGTAGATCTATTTTCAATTGTCTGAGAAACCTCCAGATTGATTTCCAGAGTGGTTGTACCAGTTTGAAATCCCACCAAAAATGGAGTAGTGTTCTTTCTCTCCATCCTCACAAACATGTGTTGTTACCTGAGCTTTGATTTTAGCCATTCTGATTGGTGTAAGGTGGAATGTCAGGGTCATTTTGATTTGCATTTCTCTGATCACTAAAGACTTTGAACATTTCCTTAGGTGTTTCTCAGCCATTCACAATTCCTTTGTTATGAATCCTCGGTTTAGGTCTATACTCCATGTTTTGATTGGGTTGTTTGGTTTTTTTGGTAGTTAGCTTCTTGAATTCTTTATATATTTGGGGTGTTAGCTCTTAATTGGATGTGGGGTTAGTAAAGATTTTTTCCCAATCTGTAGGTTGCTGATTTGTCTTATTGGCTATGTGTTTTGCCTTACAGCAGCTTTGGGTTCCATTTATCAATTCTTGAGTGTGTGTCATTGGAGTTCTGTTTAGAAAATTTCCCCCTGTGCTAATGAGATCAAGGCTCTTTCACACTTTCTCTTCTATTAGATTGAGTGTATCTGGTTTTATGTTGAGACCTTTGATCCACTTGAACTTGAGCTTTGTGAGAGGTGACAAATACAGGTCTATTTTCTTTCTTTCTTTCTTTCTTTCTTTCTTTCTTTCTTTCTTTCTTTCTTTCTTTCTTTCTTTCTTTCTTTCTTTCTTTCTTTCTTTCTTTGTTTCTTTCTTTTTTACATATAGACAGCCAGTTAGACCAGCATCATTTGATGCTTTCTTTTTTCCACTGTTTGGCTTCTTTGTCAAAGTATTTGAAATTGTGTGATTTTATTTCTGGGTCTTCAATTCTATTCCATTGATCAACATGTCTGTCTCTGTACCAATACCATGCAGTTTTTATCACTATTGCTCTGTCATGAACCTTGAGGTCAGGAATGGTGATTCCTCCAGCTATTATGGGTTTTTTGCTTTTCCATATGAATTTGAGAATTGCTCTTTCCATGTCTTTGAAGAATTGTGTTGGGTTTTTGATGAGGATTGCATTGAATCTGTAGAGTGCCTTTGGTAGAATGGCCATTTTTACTATGCTAATTCTGCCATCCCATCAGCATGGGAGATCTTCTCATTTTCTGAGATCTTCTTTGATATCTTTCTAGAGAGACTTAAAGTTATTGTCATACAGATCTTTCACTTATTTGGTTAGAGTTACCGCAAGATGTTTTATACTATTTATGGCTATTATAAAGGGAATTGTTTCCCTAATTTCTTATTCAGCCTGTTTAATATTTGTATAAAGAAAGGCTGCTAATTATTTGAGTTAATTTTATTTCCAGCTACTTTGCTGAAGTTGTTTATCACCTGAAGTTCTCTGGTAGCCATTTTGGGGTCGCTTATGAATACTATCATATAGTCTGCAAATAGTCTTCAAATAGTGACACTTTTCTTTCTTCTTTACCAATTTGTATGCTCTTGATCTCTTTTTGTTGTCTTATTGTTCTAGCCAGCACTTTGAATATTCTATTGAATAGATATGGGGAGAGTGGGCATCCTTGTCTTGTCCCTGATTTTAGTGGTATTGCTTCAAGTATCTCTCCATTTAATTTGATATTGGCTGTCGGTTGCTGTTTATTGCTTTTAGTATGTTTAGATATGGTTCTTGAATTCTTGATCTCTCCAATACTTTTTAACATAAAGGGGTGTTGTATTTTGTTAAATGTTTTTCTGCATCTATGGAGATGATCATTTGATTTTTTTTCTTTGAGTTTGTCTATATAGTAGATTATGTTCATGGATTTTCATATATTGAACCAACCTTGCATCCCTGGGATGAAGCCTACTTGATTGTGGTGAATGATGGTTTTGATATGTTCTCGGGTTCGGTTTGAAAGAATTTTATTGAGTATTTCTGCATCGATATTCATAAGCCTGTTTTGTCTGAAGTTCTCATTTTTGGTTGGGTCCTTGTGTGGCTTAGGTGTCAGAGTAATTGTTGCTTCATAGAATGAATTAGGTAGTGTTCCTTCTGTTTCTATTTTATGGGATAATTTGAGGAATATTGGTATCAGGTCTTTTTTGAAGGTCTGGTAGAATTCTGCATTAAATCCATCAGGCCCTGGGATTTTTTTTTGTGTGTGTGTGAGTTTTTTTTTTAACAACTTCTTCTATTTCTTTCTGGGATATAGGCCTATTTAGATAGTTTACCTGTTCTTGATTTAACTTTGGTATATGGTATCTGTCTAGAAAACCATCCATTTCACCTAGATTTTCCAGTTTTGTTGAATATAAGCTTTTGTAGTAGGATCTGATGATTTTTTTGAATTTCCTTTGTTTCTGTTGTTATGTCCTGGGAGGCCTTCAGACAGCTGAGGGGAGGGGGTGAGGATCTATGGACTGTGGTTTCTGTTTCCCGATGCTCTGAGTGCAACAAATGATCTGGGCTGGCTCAGGATATGGTGTCTCCAGGGGAGCAGACTAGCTAGCCATGTGTTTATTTTTAATCTTAAACTGTACTAAAATGTTTCTAAATTCTTACTCCAGAATCTACCTGTACCTATCCCTGCTTTCTTTAGCTTCCCTTTTATGAGAGATGAATATATATCTTTTTCTCCTTGGCTGGAGTAATGGTTTTATAACTCCTGACATGCTTTCTACATGAAACATTTTCTGAACTGATTTTTTTTTTTTTGTGTATTTTCCACATTACAGTATCCTATAGGTGGTAGGTAAAATGTACTGAGTGTGCATAGTTGCTGCAGAAGACCTTCTTTTCTTTTCTTTTTCTTTTTTTGTTTTTTATGAGGATTGATTTAACTACATTAATTTATTCTGATTAATCAAGGTCTATTATCATCAATATACAAAGAATTTTAATTAATGGAGAAAATGTATGAGTAAAAGCCACACATTGTTTTGATAAAATGATTAATTACTTATAATACAAAAAAAAAAAAAACCTCATCAAAGCAAATTGGAAAAGAAGAAACACAGAGAGATGTAGGAGGCTGGTTATCCCCAATACAGCCTTCTTAATTGTTCTTCTAAATGTTTTTAATTCTTTCTCTCTGCAATATAGGAAATGGCTATCGCTGCTACCTTTCTGCCCCACATGAAAACACCTATTATCTGATTTTGTTTGTGATTTAGGAAAGAAATGAACTCAATCTCTTATTTTAATGATTTCATGGTTTTTGTGTTTTTCTTGTACAGGGCATTGTTTTCAGTTCTATTCTTTTAAGAGGTCCATATTTCCTTGTCCCATTCACCTCTCTACTGGCCACTGGTTTTCATGGGTCTGCGAAAGTTATGCAAAAGTGCATTTTAAGGTGGAGGCAGAGACTCTTACTTTTCTTCCCTCGTCACAAGGTGAATAAATCTAGAAGTAACCTGCTCTTTTATCCCAATGCCAGAATTAAGGCATGGAACAGAGTTGCAGCTGACCTCAGTTGTCATATATGATGAATGAGAAGAAACCCTTCTTTATTATAATCAAGTTGGATTTTAATGGTACTTATTATTTCATCATAATTTTGCAGAAGCTGACCTAGACTACTGGAACCCGTATAATATTTTCGACATGCTCTAGTGTGCAGAATGACTATGCTTACATATTTTTTTTATGGACATTGTGTAAATCCTAGCTACCTAAGAAAGCAGCTAGAACAACATCTGTACAAAAAAATTTTTAGGAATCTTAGTAAATGTTAAATGGAAAATCAATTTGCTGAGTTTATAGTTCTGATGACTCATACCACAAATGAATTACAAGGTGAGATGTTTTTCCTAAATTAGGTAGTACTGCTCCAAATAGTCCATTTTGAAGTTTGAAATGGTGCTCAGGAGACTTGATGCTGCTTAGAAGAGCCAGTGAAGGAAAGACCAAGACTGATTATTTGAGAAGATAAGAAAATAAGTTTATATCATATTTTGTATATGCATTTTCCTTTAAAAATGTGGGTGGTACCTTTAATAATCTCTATATTGCTCTGTAAGAAGTACTGAGATTAGTATGTCTGTGGCACACAAAGAGACATGTAACAGTTACCTTGATGGGAAAGAACATGTGAGATTTTCTGAACTGAGTCAGAATAGTGTCCTATTTTTCCGATTTTGTGCTTTCTGCAAAGGGCAAGTCTTAACCATGCATTAAATTTTGGCAGGTAAGACATGACCACGTTGAACATATACATGCTAAAGTATATGCAAACTAATTTTTAATTCTTGTACTCTCAATATACATCACCGAGCACACTAAAGTTTATAATTCTACTAGAATTTCTATAATCTTTTATAACACATCTTCTGTTTTTATTAAAATTTGTGTTTTATAATTAGAATTTTTCTTTCTATTCTCTTTAAATTTTGTTAGCTGACAACCACACTTAATACAAAGAGAGTCTATAATTCCAAGAAGTATATTATGGTCTATTATATTTATCGATTTTCTTTGTTCAACTGAGAAGCTATGAGAACCAGGACTGCAGGTTATTAACTACTGTATATAGAGTTCCTATTCACTGTTAAATGGCAGGTACTGATGGTTAAAAATTTTATAATCTATGCTTCTGTATCCTTCATGTTTTACATTTTAATAACCCTCTTATACATTTTAAAAAGTAAAATAGGCTGTAGTCATTCCCGATGCAGCAGGCACCGAAGCCCCAGCGATTATAATAGTATACCACTGCTTTTCATTTTCTGACAGTGGGAAAGAAAGGGCTGGCTGAACAACAATGTCTATAAAAGGCCATTTCTTTTCTCACTTTGGCAGGTGAAAAAGTGCATGAGAAATTGGAGAAGACAAAAAAAGTGCTAAATGGAAAGGGCTGAGGCAAAGTTGTACAGTAATATAAGGTGTGATGAAGGTAACCATGACAACAGCAATGGTCTGCAGACATTAGGATAAATGGTAGTGTGGGAAGCTGCCAATCCCGAGTGGGAGGCAGGAAATCTCTCACAGATGCAGAGAGCTGAGAAAATGCACATTAGGAGCAACAAAATCCTCCAGTCACTTCTCCTGTCAGCCCTGTGCCATACAACAGTAAAGATGCTCCACCAGCCTGACGGTTTATGAGTAGGGAGAGATTTCATTGTCTTGTGCGGCTTGCCAATCCTACACTGTTAAGTTCAGTACTCTAAACAATTGTCTGCCTGTAATTATGATACATTCGAAGGGGGAGTATAAAGTACATTTAAGTATAATTTTGACCCAAAGTAAAGGACTAATGCTAGCTATTATTCAGAACTCCTACCTATCCAGAATATCAGTGCTGGGCAGCTGAGCAGGACACAGGAAATCCCTCAGCTGTGCTTTCTGAGTTAAAATGATCTCTGCAATCATTTTAAACATCACTCGACAATGTGCAGTTGTCAATTGCTCTTTCTCCAATATCCTAGCCCTACAATTTTCCCAAAGAGTTATTTTGGCTCCTTTTGTACTGGCTAAAGTTTTTCCAGGTTCTCTTCTGCCTTTGCTTTCTTTAGTACTTTATATTTCCTAGTTGCTTTTAACTCATTATTCCCTCTCCTGTTTGTCATCATCACTGTTAGCTGTCATCATCAGATGAGCATGTTGCTGTGTTTCCCAACTGTGATTAACAATTACTGACCCCACACCTCCTTCTTGCTCCTGACCATATGTTTCTTTCCTGTCTCTTATTTGCATTTGTGTGTGTGTGTGTGTGTGTGTGTGTGTGCGTGCGCGCGCGCTCGCTCATGCCTCTTATTAGTCTGGAACTGCAAAGTAGGCTAGTGTGGGTTGCCCACAGGCTCTCTCACTCTATCTGTCTCTGCCTTACATAAACTGGGATTGTAAGTCATGAATCAGAGGAAGATTTTCTTTTTTTTTTTTTTTTTTTTGTTTTTTGTTTTTCGAGACAGGGTTTCTCTGTGTAGTCCTGGCTGTCCTGGAACTCACTTTGTAAACCAGGCTGGCCTCGAACTCAGAAATCCACCTGCCTCTGCCTCCTGAATGCTGGGATTAAAGGCGTGCGCCACCCCCAACTTTCTCCAGAAGAAGGAGGAAGGGGAGCTACTTAAGAAAGAGCAATACAGAGAGGGAGAGAGGCAGTTTTACCAGGAGAGTTTTATAGAGAAAGATTGAAGAGAGAAAAAGCTAGACACAGGTAAAGACAGAATGAACCAGAGAGTGAGAAGGAGCCAGAAGATTAGAACAGATTCCTAGAGTTAATTTCAGGTCAAGCAGAGAAATTCAGTTAAAAACCTAGAGACAAGCAAGATTGAATCAATCAGTTTGGAGAGGAGTTTGAGCCAGAACAGCTGAGTTGAATCATCCAGCCTGAGTTCAGAAAGAATGAGAAAGGGTGAGCTTATTCCACAGTAAGTCTCAGAGGCTGAAAACACTCTAGGCATAGGTAAGTTTGTACGGAGACTAGAAGCTTCCAAGAGTTGGCTTAGATTAGCAGATGGAAGCAGTATGCTTTAGAGATTAAATCAGTTGAATAAAAAATATTTTTACATCCACTTGACTTTTTTCATAATTATCTTCAGATGCACTTTTGTTCCCACAACCAACAAAATTTTATTATTTTATGATTAAAATATTTTATTATGACTATGTTCACATATATATGTCAGCCACATTTTCTTTACTAATTTAAACCCCTTGACACTAGTGTTGGTTCCACATCTGGCTGACTGAGAATAGTGTGAAAAAGTTCAAGTACCGATGGTTTCTTCACATTCACATGTTAATTGCTTTGGCTATGTAGATAATAGTGAGATTACCAGATCATAGGGTAGTTTTATTTTTTATTTTAAGCTTTTGGTTTTGAAACTCTAGACATGCTTGAACTAATCTATACTACCATCAGTCATGTACAAGAGGTTCCCTGTCTTCAGATTTTTTGCTAAGACCTTTTATTTATTGTCCTTTGATAGTGGTTATGGTGGTAAGGTGTATGAAAATAGTCCGTTATCATTTGATTTGCACCCTCTTGATATATAGTGATGGTGAGCCTTTTTTCATATCATGACTAATGATTTGTGCATTCTATTTTGAGAAATTTCTATACAAACTTTATCAATTTTAAATTGGATTGCTGTTGTTGCTATTATTGTTTTAGCACTGAATTGTTTTAATCTTTTGTATATCCTGGAAATCAATCCCTGTTTAATTGAATAGTTTGTAAGTATTTATCTCATCCTTTAGGAGGCATTTTTACTTTCTTTCCTGTTCCTTAGGCTGTATTGAAGCCATTCAGGTTGATATAATCCTGTTTATCAGTTTTTTCTTTCTCTCTTTCTTTTTTAATCTGTGTGTATATGGGGCTTATCCATACATTTTTGTTTATATCAAAGTTCTAACGTATTTTTCTTATGTCTTGTTCTAGTACTTTTATGGTTGAGTTACACTCATGTCTTGGACCACTCTGAGTTGTTATTTGTACATGATGATGGTGATGATGATGGTGTGTGTGTGATTTACCTTTTGTTTATTTCCTGTTTGTTCCTGGTTGATTTGATAATTTGGGTCTCTTATGGTTCCATAGAAATTCTAGAAGTGTTTTTATTTAATTATGTGAAATATAGTTGATAATCTGAAAAGGAGCTTTATAAAGTTTCTATGCATCTATTTATACAATTTCCAAAATGCCAAATGTATAGGTATCTAGTTTTATTCTACTGTGATCAGAAACGTTAAATGTTATAATTTCAAGGTTTTTATTATTATTAATTAATTGTTTTATTTATTTATATCCCAAATGTTGCTCCCTCTTTTCTGGACTCCCCTTGAAGAGTTTTTCATCCATCCTCCCTCCCCTGCACCTCTGAGAGAATGACCCCATGAGTATCTCCCCTCCTTGGGGCATCAAGTCTCTACAGAATTAGGTGCATCTTCTCCCACTGAAGTCAGACAAGGCAGGCTTCTGCTACATATGTGCTAGGGACTCTGACCAGCCCATCTATGCTCTTTGGTAGGTGACTTAGTCTCTGGGAGTACCCAAGGGTTCAGGTTAGTTGACACTGTAGGTCTTTTTATGGGGTTGTCATCCCCTTTGGTTTCATTCAATCTTCTCCCTAACTCTTCCATGGGAGTCCCACGGGGGAATACTCCTCCATATCTGGTGGAATTAAAAACTGGTACAACTACTCTAGAAATATGTATGATGGTTCCTCAGAAAATTGAAAATGGTTCTACCTGAAAACCCAGATATTCTGCTCCTGGGTATATACCCAAAAGATACTCCAAAATATCACAAGCACATATTCTCCACTATGTTCATAGCAACATTATATGTTATAGACAGAAAATGTAAGCAAGGCAGATGTCTCTCAAATGAAGAATGGATATATAAAATGTGATTCATTTATACAATGGAATACTACTCAGCTATTGAAAACAAGGATATCGTGAATTTTGCAGGCAAATGAATGGAACTAGAAAATATCATCCTGAGTGAGGTAACACAGAAACAAAAAAATTCATGATATGTACTCACTGATAAATGGATGTTAGCCAAAAAGTATAGAATACCCATGATACATTCCACTTAGAAGGGGGAACAAAATAATCAGGGGAGGCAGAAGGAGAGACCTGAGTGGAAGACAGGAGGGGAAGGGGAAAGGGGAACAGGACAAAGTATGGGAGGGGGAGATAGGAAAGAAGTTCATAGGGCCATGAGAATGAATGGAAATATGTAGCTGCTGGGAATGAGGAAACCTCTAGAAAGACCCAGAGTCCTGGGGTAGGGGAGGCTTCCAGGGCTCAATGTGGATATCTTATTTGAAATGCCCAACAGTGAGGAGATGGAATCTGAAGAGATCACCACTAATAGTTAGACAGAGCCCCTAGAGGAAGAATGGGGATACCAACACACCTTCAAATATTTCCACCCCAAATTGTTCCTGTCTCAAAGAAATGTAGGGACAAACGTGGAACAGAGACTAAACAAATGGCAGACTAGTGATCGGCCTAAATTGGGACCCATCCCTTGGGGGCTGGGTGCCAAACCCTGACCCTATTACTGATGGTATGTTGTACTTGCAGACAGGAGCCTAGCATGGCTGTCCTCTAAGAGGCTCTACAAGGAGCTGACTGAGACAGATGCGCAGCTAAGAGTTGGACTAAGGATTTTAATTTGTTGAGAATTGGTTATTCAGGTAAATATATAAAATATTTTGGAGATTGCCCTATGCTATGGTGAGAACTGTGTATTTTGCAGCACTTTGATGCAACTACCTATAAACTGCTATTCACCAGTCTGTATTGTAGTCTAATGCCAATGATTGTTAATTTTTGTCTCTTTGATGAAAGTGAAGCAAAGTAGAGTCCAGATCTTCAAGTAACACTTCATACATTCAATGTGTATTCCTTTGGCTACACACATTTGCATTTTTCTTTTTGATAAATTGACTTAGACTTAAGACAGACAAAAAGATGTTTTATACAGCAACCCTAAATGTATCCTAAGACCAAACGTTACCCCTGCTGACACTCTTCCCCTCTGTGGCCTCAAAAAGAACCAGAAAAAGAAATAAGAACTGCCTTTTGGTCTTATTGACAGTGTCCTTTGCCTTACAGAAGCTTTGCAATTTTATGAGGTCCCATTTGTTGATTCTTGATCTTACAGCACAGGCCATGGTGTTCTGTTCAGGAATTTTCCCCCTGTGCCCATATCTCTTTACCAATCCTAAATCTGATAGAGGGCTAATATCCAATATATACAAAGAACTCAAGAAGTTAGACTCCAGAAAAACAAATAACCATATTAAAAAATGGGGTACAGAGCTAAACAAAGAACTCTCAACTGAGGAATACTGAAGGACTGAGAAGCACCTAAAAATGTTTAACATCCTTAGTCATCAAAGAAATGCAAATCAAAACAACCCTGAGATTCCACCTCACACCAGTCAGAATGGCTAAGATCAAAAAGTCCAGTGACAACAGATGCTGGTGAGGATGTGGAGAAAGGAAAACTCCTCTATTGCTGGTGGGATTGCAAGCTGGCACAACCACTCTGGAAATCAGTTTGGTAGTTCCTCAGAAAATTGGACATAGTACTACCTGAGGACCCAGCAATACCTCTCCTGGGCATATATCCAAACGATGATCCAACAGGTAATAAGGACACATACTCCACTATGTTCATAACAGCCTTATTTATAATAGCCAGAAGTTGGAAAGAACCCAGATGTCCCTCAACAGAGGAATGGATACAGAGAATGTGGTACATTTACACAATGGTGTACTACTCAGCTATTAAAAACAATGAATTTATGAAATTCTTGGGCAAATGGATGTATCTAGAGGATATCATCCTTAGTGAGGCAACTCAATCACAAAAGAAGTCACTAGATATGCACTCACTTATAAGTGGATATTAGCACAGAATCTTAGAATACCCAAGATACAATTTACAAAACTCAAGAAAATCAAGAAGAAGGAAGACCAACGTGTGGATACTTCATTCCTCCTTAGAATAGGGAACAAAATACCCATGAAAGGAGTTACAGAGACAAAATTTGGAGCTAAGAGGAAAGGATGAACTATCCAGAGACTACCCTACCTGGGGATTCATCTAGAATCAGCCACCAAACCCATACACTGTTGTATATGCCAGAAAAAGTTTGCTGAAGATACCCCGATATAGCTGTCTTGTATGAGGCTATGCCAGTGCCTGGAAAATACAGAAGTGGATGCTCACAGTCATCTATGGGATGGAACACAAGGCCTCTAATGGAGAAGCTAGAGAAAGTACCCAAGGAGCTGAAGGTTTCTGCAACCTTATAAGAGGAACAATATGAACTTACTAGAAACCCTAGAGCTCATGTCTCTAACAGCATATGTAGCAGAAGATGGCCTAGTCTGCCATCATTGGAGAAGAAAGGCCCCTTGGTATTGCAAACTTTATATGCCCCAATACAGGGTAATGCCAGGGCCAAGAAGTGGGAGTGGGCGGGTAGGGGAGCAGGGCTGGGGGAGGGTATAGGGAACTTTTGGGATAGCATTTGAAATATAAATTAAAAAATATCTAATAAAAATAAAAAAAAGGAAATCTATGGGATTTCACAGTCATAATTTTTACAGCTTTGAGTATATAATGCCATCCTCCTCTTGTCTGTAAGATAACTACTGATAAATATGCTATTATTCTTATTTTTACATGACCTGCTGCTTTAAGAAAGAACTGTTTATTTATTTACTTGCTTACAAACAAACACAGTTAACACACATACATACACACACATACACATGCACACTTACATATTTACATATATACACATACTTTCATGTGCACATGCATAAACACAAATACACACACACACACACACACACAAATGGTGTTGGGAACTATATTTTTAGACTCATATTTATAGACTCTAGTATGATACGCCAAGGCTCTGCTACTGATCTTTATTATTACAGACTCCTGTAATATATGGAGTTTGGTTCTTCTAATTTTCCTAGTTTGACTGTAGCATCGTTTATTATAGAGGATCGCACAAAGACTTCCTAGCCAGCCACCTTCCAATCTGTTCTTTTATTTTTACATAAAAACTTATGTAAATTACTTCATTTATTCTACCTTGTTTCCATCATGCCCTTGTAAATGCTTCTGTTTAGCTATAAAAATGGGCTCCGATTTCTTTCCACTCTTTATCACAGCTCATGGCACTTTCCTTGAAAGAACTGTATCATTTGGCTTATATGATAACACACTGCCTTTGTTCATCTTTAATTTACCTGATGTTTCTTTGTATTCCCTGGTTCTCCTTCCTGAACTCTGAAATATCACCTTGTTCCCAAGCACCATCTCTTTTTCTTTCCTTTTTATCTTAACACTTCTAGTTATCCTTGGCTCTCTCAATGCTAATTATTTTCAAGTTTGTCTTTTCTCCTGAGTTCTGGTCTTAGGCTGGCTTATTGCATTATCTTTATAACTAGTTTCCTTTCGTTTTTCTTCAGTAAAAGCTGGGGGATCTTTTAAAATTATATTTACTTGCTTATAAAATTTTTGGTTAATATTCAGGATGAGGTCATTTACATGGTCTCATAAGGTCTTAGGCAGCTGAAATATTAAAATGTCTTTCAGTTATTTTCAGGCACCACTCTCACATCTTTGGACCATTTAGATATGTTTTCCTTGGGTTCATATCCAAAGACCTCAGCACAGATGTCTGCTTCTTATGACTCATCACTTTGCTCAAATCTTATCCTTTCTGACAGTTTTATTCTCTCTCAGAGATTTTGGCAGTTCCATGCCTTCTAACAGCTTTTCTTTCCTGTTAACAATTCTCAGTTGAATTATTGTAGCCTTGCATCTTCTTTCCACATCACTTGACTTTTATTCTTTCAAAGCAAGTACAACTTTATGGAATTATCTATGCATTTGTTTTCTTGTTCCTTGTCTCCTCTGTTTAAGTGGAATATATGGTCTGAGTATATATACTTCCTTCATTTACTCTCCTTCCTCATGTTGTCTTCCACATACTTGGTAGGATTGTTGAGTCATCTAAGTGGTCTCTTTATTTGCATAAAACAAGATATATCAGAAAATATCTTCTATTGTTATTTTTGGAAAATTAGTTTGCTCTCAGAGGTAAAAGGTAGGTTCCTATTGCTGAAGACACTATTAGCTACAGACACAGGACCTCCCTGAGGACTGGTTTTCATGGCACAAGAAGGCACCATGAAGCTTCCATAAGAGGGATGCATCCAATAGCACTATCTATCTACGTCACCTATAAACCACAACAATGAGCAGCACAGCATGACAATTCTAAGGGTGACAATTCTATGTAATAGCTTTCTAATTGAACTTGTACCCATACAATAAGAGTGAATCATGCCTGGTACTGGGAACCTAGCTAGGTATCCAGGGCTAATGAAGTCATGAATCATAGAAAAGAACCTACAACTGCTACTTTAAACCAGCATACTCTATCTACATTGTAAATATTTGTACTTATACCCACAGATTAAGTATATTCCTCAGCCCTCATCACGGAAACTTCTCTTTGGAACAGACAGATACCACTGTTGAAACTACAACTAATCTAAATGCAGAGTTTTGGAGCCTAGTGCTCATGGACAGTACAATTGCCACACTTAAGGCTCAGATATCATTTCAGAAGAGCGGGCAGAAAGATTGTAAGAGCTAGAGAAACAGTGAGTTTGTAGTGATTTTTGTGTCTCCTAGGAATTTCAGAAGGTACATCCAAAAAAGTATCATTGTATGATTGCTAAAAAAGGATGACAACAACAGACATGCTAAAGTGAATGAAGAAAAGTCTACATGTCTTCATCTCTAGGCAAAAAACTATAGGCAACAAAGAATGCTGAATTCCCCAAGGAGTAGCAAACAAATTGGTTATCTAATACCAATTGATCATCCCTAAGGCATGTACACAGGTTTCACTGTACAAATTGAACTGCTTGTATTTATGAATTCAAGAATATGTGTGTGTATATATAACAACAATTAATAAAAAAAATAGACCCTGAATTTGAAAGAAATTAAGGGGGGCAGGTAATATGGCTTTGAGGAAGTAAAGGGAAAATGATGTAACTATATTATAATCCCCCCAAAAGAAGACATAGTTAAAGCATCTGTCACTAAAATAGAGAAAAAGAAAATTGGTTATGTATTTTCTGGCATTATAGATTCTGATTATTTTAAAAGTTTTGACCTTTCTCCTTTGAAGACTTCTTAGACTTAAGTGATTGTGGTCTTCTACAATTTCAAATGTATCTTTCTGTATCTTTTTTGCTTTTGCTTATCTCATTAGTTACCAAAAACACCTACAGAACTACTTTTCTCATATTCATGTGTGTGAAGTCTGATGCCTTGATAGCAATTTTGGTTTTAGTAATGTAATCTGGATTACTATGATTTGAGGGAAAATCTTAGATAATTGTTCAGTATTTTGTTGGATAGATGAAAAGTTTTTTTTCCTGACACATTTATATTCTTGCCACTTCTAAAAAATAATTTCTAAATATTTTGATATTTGAAAAGATGAAGAATTTTCAGTCACCTGTAGACTTTTTAAAAAGTGTAGAGTGTTTTCTGCTTCATTCACGATGGATGATTTTTAAATGACACTGACTTTCACATAAACTACCACGGAAGCAATACACTGCCTTTCTCCATCTAAAAGTCACAGTTTCTCTATACCAGCCTTAGTTCTTAGGTAATTTATTGTATTTAAGCTACTGCCATTTATCTTTTTATGTAGCCTTAGAAAAGACTTTGGCTCAAGTGATATTATTTTTGAAAAGTATCTTTGTTGCCTTTGGAGTTCCATTTGTGTTGTGCTGAAAATTGTTGTAATCACCATTTTTTATCTTTCCATAGTCTACCATAAATGAGGTTCTGTCATTATTTTTAAAAGAACTTTTAGATTTCTTTTCCTGTGAAAGTTATATATGTGATAGGCCCATAAGCATGCGGCCTAATAGATATTAGGCTTAGTATCCACTCACTAAGTGAAAATGCACAAAAGTATCTTCAATGCTTTGAAAACTTGTTTGCCAGCAGAGCAGTATATCATCCGATAACATCTAGAATGTGTCTAGGTTACAAATATTCTTCTTTTAAATTTTATTTTGTTGGTTATTTTATTTACATTTCAAATGTTATCTACCTTCCCAGGTAAAACCCATATCCTCTCCCCCATCCCTCCAGTTTCAATGAGGGCACTCCCCACCCACCTCAGTGCCCTAGCATTCCTCTATGCTAGGGTTACAAACATTCTTAATTTTGAATTAACATCTGATTTTCACATAGCTCTGTCAACTTGGATTTTTTTTTTCTGCTCTTCTTCCTCATTCCCCTCATCCTCCTCCACCATCTTCCTCTTTCTCTTCCTCCTCCTTCTCCCCCTCCTCTTCCTTCACCTCTTCTTTTTCCTCGTCCCCTCTTTCTCTCCTCCCCTCATTTTCTCCTTCTCTTTTTTCTTCTTCCTTGTTTTGCTTTCTTCAAAAAAAGGTTTTAATTGAAATAGAGCTGTATCACTTCTCACCATTTCTTTCCATTTCTATCTAGGCCCTCCCAGCTAACATTCCTTGAACTTCTCTCATGTTCCCCTATTTGATTATTATTGCATGCATATATATGCATATATATATTTATACATGGGTATCTATCTATTTATCATGTATTTATCATCAATCATTTCTGTGTCTATTCTTCTGAGACCATTTTTTTTCTTGTGTGGATATCATTTCAGGATTGACCACTGTTATTTGGACAAACCAATAAGGGGCTTATTCCAGGGAGAAACTAATGTTCCTTCTTCCACCAGTTGTTAGTGGTCTGTGGTTCTTTGTCTATGGATGGTACCACACAACATTTTCCTCCCACATTAACATGTTCAATGATATTTACATTGTTTTGTTCTTGGCAAGAATTGCTTTAAGATACAATAAGTGGCACTTAAATGATGGTAGCATCTAAAAGCATTCTTACTGTATTTAAGGTTCTCTCAATAGGAAGAAAGTCATGGTATTGGGAACCTATCCTGTATATTGGGATAGGGAGGCCATGGGCCTTAGAAAGGAATCTATTGCCACCACTATGTTAAGACAGTTTAGTTCCTTCTGCATTTTTATCCCCACATATTACCTTGTAGCCATAGATAAATGTCACTAACAACCTTATAAAAAAAAAACCCTCTCTTTACAGCAAATGGCAGAAAACTCAAACCGGAAACAGTAGATACTAGTAGGTTTTTGGCAGAACAGTGTTAGTGGATATGTCTTCATTCCAAAGCCTACACCTGTGGCTCAAGGAACATTGCACAAAAGGGGTCAGAAAGATTGTAAATACCAGGATACTAGGAAGTGTTTCTAGGAGAGATTATGAAACAGTTTCTCCTAGAAAAGGCTGCATAAACTTGGTGCTTTCCAACTTCCATTTTTATAAAGCCCTTTGGTTTAATGGCATTGTGTTGAATGTAGCTATTAATGAATAGTTTCCAACAAATATTTCCTATATTAATTTCTTATCCTTTCCTGAGACTCAGACTAACGCATTTCATTTCCATGTGGGTTTCTGATCTATATATTCTTAGAGGCCATGTTTTAATCTCTGTAACAATTGAAGTTTGCATATCTAAGGGTAGCAGATATATTTTAGTGTCATTTGATAGTTGAAATATTCTTACTCTGTAGAACATAAAGTGTTTGATTTCTTAGTTTTTCTAGTTGACTGGTCCTATCTGTAGGGTGATTAATTATTTTTTTAAAATCACCTTTTGATTGTGTGTTGTAGGGTTTTAAATGAACTTCATACTAATTTGACTTCATGTTTCCATTGGCTTGATTAAGAACAGTGGGATGCTTTGTTGCCCTTACCTGTTTTGTAAACTTTGCTTATTCTTGTGACACTATATCTCTAAATTACCGGGTCTAGCAAAGCAAGTGCCCAATTGATATTTATGTCAAATGATTAAACTCTATTTATTCCATTTATTTTGTCAGCTTTTCAGCACGGGCACATAAATTGACATAATAAATATAGCTTGATATATTTCTCTTTCCTTACTAATATTTATCTTTCATTGAACAATAGTATATGCCTACTAGGTACAAATGACACTTTTAGTCTCTCAGTGGAATGTGAAATACATAAACAATATCTATTCTTCACAGAGTTTCATGATTTTTTGAGCAAGTGCCTTTGGAAATAAATTCATTACCCCAACTAGTTATAATTAAAAGAGAAATAATTGGATGTACTAACAAAATATAACAGAATAATATTTCTCAATCAGTTCATAGAAAAAGTGGAACTTGAATTTTAATTTTTAAGGGTGTGCAGGATTGAGTGAGAATAAAATGGACAATGAGCAAAAGCCTGTAGCAGGAGAGTTGCTGATGTGCAAGTACGGGATGGAGCAGTTGCCACATTGGTGTAAGTTGTGTTTCATAAACGACTTATCTAGAGATATATTTCAGAAAACAAATCGGGTATTGTGGATCCTGAACACTAAGAGTTTGGCCTTTTGGTAGAAAAAAGAGAAAAAAATGAGTCTACTCACAGATGTGTGCATTACTACTAATAAGAGCAAACAGCAATTATTTTTGTGCTCAAGGGGAACAACACATCAAACTGTCTTTTAGGTTCAACCAGTACAATAGTGCTGAATAGAGAGATGATATTATTCTCCTTTTACAAAAGAGATGACTGTAACTCTGAAAGTGAGATTAACCCGGCAATGCTGTGAACATGTGTGAGAGCTGATATTAAAACTGTTTGGAAAAGAATCAATACAACTGACCTAACAGGCAAGTTTCTGTTCTTCCATTTAAGTGACCAAAATTTTAGTGCAAAGATATAATACTAAATTCATGACCATGCTGGCAAGTCATGTCAGAGAACTATGAATGACACTTGATAAGTAAGAGGCATAGCTCAAGCTTCCTTTCAAATGAATGAAAGAAATTATGACACATACATTTTCAATGGAGTTACTTAAAACTCAAGATAGGTGATTAGGTGGTACCCAGATCTGGAGATGTACATGAGGAGCAGAGCCTCAGAGTCTTAGCTAGAGGGACTGAAGAGTCAAATAGAAACAAAATTTCAGACCTCCCACCATTGCCTTGTGAGTCAGAAATAACAGATGTTGAATTAAAGAATGTTCCTGAGGCTGTGAGAGTAGGTAGTGCCCTAGGAACACAGAGGTTCCCAGGAGTGACAGGATGTACTGTCTAGAATAACCCTGTGCACCCACTAATTTAAATACCATAGTACTACAGCTATCTCTTGTTCACAGTCAGGAGATCTGAACAATTCGTTATCCACGGAGAGCTTCACATGGGGAAGTCTCTAATAAAGAGATAAGTTCATAGATAAAAATTAGCAGATAGTTAACAGGGATAACACTACGAGAAAGGAACTAAGTTTAGTGGAATTTTGAGTATCCTCTACTTTTTAAAAAAACTTGTCTTCTTGTTATTATCATTTTCTATCATCTACCATTTTTTGTTCCAAATATAATAGACAGTTCTCCTGAGTATCCCTCATTCTTTATATTAACTGCATTGAGCTTTTAAAGTTATGTTTTTGCCTACATATACATAGCTATGACTTTTCCTTTGTATTACTTAGATTCTGATGTTGGCGCCATTATACCCAGAACCACTAGAATTAAAGACTGAAGAGCTTCACACAGTTTTAGAATGAGGTTCGAATTGGTTGTTAGTTTTGACAGCACTTAGAACAGCAACTTTTTTTTTTAATAGTTTCCAAGCACTAACTTTAGCAAGTTATGGGAAGGCAGTATATTTCAGTATGTGTTACTATTTCAGCATATTCCCAATGGGTTTTATACATATACTTGTGAAGAATAGAGACCCACAGTGACTAATCTTGTTTTAATTAACACCAAAGAAAATAACAGTGGTTGGCATGACAAACTATTTTCAGGTTTTCCTTTTTTAACTCTGTCAGTTGCCATTTAGAAGGCAGCGAGCAGAGCCACACTTGTCATCTGGTACCCCTCCCCCACAGCTGTGAACGTGAAACAGGCCACTCATTAAAAGATGACGTGAACATCATACTCACATTTTGTAGCCATCAGACTTTCCAAAGATTGGGCCCATTTTAAAACTTCATCCAAAGTAAGGCTTTGAAAAGAAACAAAAGCACTGATTGGGCTAAATAACTATCAAGTTTTGCTGAACTAAATAAACTTAGGCTATATTGAGAAGAATGTAATTTACAATGCTTATTATCCTTTGACCTTTTATGTTTTATTTTTCACTGAATTTTAAACTTAAAAAATATAAGAGGCATATACATGAGATTATAAAATAAATATTGAAGATAATTGTATAATCTCATTTCCTATTTCCTTTTAGAATTGTGATAGATGTAGCTTTTGTTTTATCTATCTATCTATCTATCTATCTATCTATCTATCTATATATATATATATATTTGTGTTTTTAACCAAGAAATTATATTTTCCATGCCTAGTTTCCATGTCTGTGTTCTCCTTGTACCCATTTTATGATTACCATGATCATAGTCTTTAACTTATAATTACAAATTAATCATACATAGAACATCTTGATGACAGTGTGAAATTCTACAAGGGGCCTTTCAGAACTTATATGGTTAATCTAAACAATTCTGAGTATTTCTTATTTTTCCCCCATTAAAACTACATATAGTCAGGCTAATATAGCAATATGGCTGTGGTAATTTTGTAGGGAGGTAGAAACAGACTGAAAACTGATAGAAGGCACACACTTTGAACGTTCCAGGCACAGACTCCCACATTGTCTCCTTAGGATTGCCTCATGTTTTTCTACCACTGTCACACATGCACCCACTCACATAATGAATACAGAGCTTATCTACAAAGATTATGTGCACATTTTCACGCACTGTCTTGTCTATTATGTTTGCAGCTTCTTATTTGATGTGTAGGTACTTAGGTATTGAATCTTGAAGGTTTTAACTTTAGTGATGGAACACTATGTCAGGTAACATTGTACCTAACAGAATGAACAAAGCCGTCCTTGAAGGTGTCGGCTTGAATACTTCATTTCCGTTTCTGTTGGTAAGCTTCATGAGGTGACTGGTAAGGGATCTTCCTTTCTTACAGGCAAATAACTTTATTTTCCTATATCAGGATCTCCAATATAATCACCAGCATCCAGCTCCTGCTTCCTGTGTGTCATCCCACCTTTTGCACTGGTATAAGAAAACTGAAGATGCCATCCAGGCCTGCTCCTTGCTGCATGGTAAAGTCAGCCTGAATTCCTTAAGGCTGAGCATCAGCATTAACTGGTTATGAACATAACAAAAGCTTAAAGAAGTTACGTGATCCAGAACCTGAAACAATATTAGTCCTGTAGCAACTATGATGGTCCTGCTAGCTCCACAGCGACTTTCACTTCAGCTTCTAGGCTGAACAGTGCTCTGTGCCGAGTCCTCTCAAAGACATTTACGTGAAATGATTTCTGACTCATGGTCCTTTTCACTCACTAGAACTTCAGTGGAATGAGCTAAAACAGTGCTGTCAATTGATTGAAGCGGGAAGTGGGAGGCATGTTTCTTGCATACTTTTCTATCTCACAGATTTCCTTGTAGAGGAAAGACTAATATCTCCAGTAAGGGGACAAAATATCACTGTGTTGGGAAAAGGTTGTGAAGAGAATGTCTTTGCCTGTGAGATTTATGAGTCTTACAGATCCAGACCATGGTTGGGGAAATTGTCTTATTTGAACTTTATTTTTACCCTTGCTTATTTTTCTGTGTCACAGATTTTGTGCGGGCCCATGATGAAGATGATTTCCTCAGATTATTTCAAGGTTATTTTAAGTACCTTTGCCGATCAACCTGAGTTTTCTGATCTGAGTTCTCTGGTTTTGTGCCTTTTCTTTTTTCTGAGCAGAGGAGGTAGCAAGAAGCAATCAACCATGAGGGTTTTATGAAACTCGGCAATAATGCTTAGCGTCTGAGGGTTAGAGGATACAATCCTGATGCAGGACTTAATACAGCTCTACACCTTAGTTTTGTTATTATCTCTACATCTGACAGGGTTAAATTTTATTAGATTTTTTTCTTTATTTACATTTCAAATATCCCCTTTCCTGGTTTCTGCTCCGAAACCCCCTATCCCATACCCCATGCCCCTGCTCACCAACCCACCCACTCCTGCTTCCTGGCCCTGGCATTCCCCTTTACTGGGGCATAGAACCTTCACAGGACCAAAGGCTTCTCCTCCCACTGATGACTGACTAGGTCATCCTCTGCTACATATGCAGCTCAATCCATGAGTCCCACCATGTTTTTTCTTTGGTTGGTGGTTTAGTCCCAGGGAGCTCTGGGGGTACTGCTTAGCTCATATTATTGTTCCTGCTATGGGGCTGCAAATCCCTTCAGTTCCTTGGGTCCTTTCTTTAGCACCTTCATTGGGGACCTCAGTCCAATGGATGGCTGTGAACATCCACTTCTGTATTAGTCAGGCACTGGCAGAGCCTCCCAGGAGACAGCTATATCAGACTCCCTGACAGAGTTATTATGATTAATATCATAATTATGATCAGAGTTATTATTATTAATATCAAATGACATTAAGCAGACTTATAAATATGAATTCTCTTTTCCTGAACTCCTCCTTTCTACTGAGGATCTATAAGGCAGAGAAGAAGAAACTCAAGTTCTGATTATAATAGGCCTTAGGGATAATGAATAGAAGAAAGTTATTTTCAGTCCTTCAGTTATATCTTTCTCCATGGCTATGCATGCATGTCACAAACCTTCAACTGGTCACTAGAATTTTGAGCATTGGGATTTATCACCCACCACTACGTCTACCTTTCTTCACCAAGACATAGTTTATGACCTTTTGAGATCATCCTTACTTTAGTGGGAGGTCAGACGGGTCAAGAGTTCTGATCTACAAGGATGTGTTCAGAACTGAAGCCTTCGGTGTGACCTAGATTAGACCCAACTGTTGGCTACTAAAAGTAGTCACCCTTTACATTTTAATCTACCAGATCACAAGGAGATGGGAGGAAAGCTGGATCTTTACAATAAAATGTATCTCAGATCAGGCGGCTTAGACAGTAAGATCACAAGGTTGGGGATGGCCTGGCCTGTAAGGACAGACACTGCAAAAGCAAGGAAACAAACAAACAAATCATAAATTTGCCTGCATTCAGAGAAGATCAAGAGCTTGATAGGTTTCCATTCCTGCCAACCCCAGGAAGGAATGAAGGTGTCTGCCATGTCTTACGAGGGGTTTAATTATGAGAATATGTTAGATTAAAAAAGCCCTTTAATAAAAACACCACAAGACTGTATTGTAAAGAATGTTTGTGTCCCAGTACAGGGGAATGCCAGGGCCAGGAAGCAGGAGTAGGTGGGTTGTGGAGCAGAGCGGGGGAAGGGTATAGGGGACTTTCGGGGTAGTCTTTGAAATGTAAATGAAGAAAATATCTAATAAAAAAGAATGTAACATATCTCTAAAGCATCAAAATTATCAAAATTTCAGGGGTACACTATGAAGTATGGAAATCGTGACACATGATTTCTTCTCTGATGGAATTTCTCATGTGTAACTGAAAACTTTGTTTTCTCAGAAATATATATTTAGAGCAAAATATATTAAAGAAGATATGTACCTATTTGTCATGTGACTAAGAATTCTTTTAAATGGCCATGACATTTAAAAGCTACTTACTTTGAAGGGAGCCTCTTAGATTCATCTCTGCATAGCTTACAAATCCAACAGATATGCCTGCTCATTTTTTCTAAAAAAAAAAAAAAAAATAGTATATAGGTATATCATTTAGTCACGTAAAATGATTTCTTGAGAGAGTCAATTTTTAAAGAGCATATAAAGTCATAAATCACAAAAACATGAATTCTTAAAGCTATTAGATGTTACTGTGGGTCATGAAGAAAAAGCAGGGGAAATGACTCACTTCATATTCCATAAGAATGTAAGTGATTAGGTTTCTCAACGACTTTGGAATTCCTCTCTCCCACCTACTCATTAATAACAGGTTTCCCCCCGCCTAAATGTAGAACTCTGAGAGCTATATTTTAATTAGAAGTCACTGACAATGAACTCACCCACTTCTAAAGTTTCCTTTTTGGGAAAATTCTTATTTTTAGAGTACTCCCTAAATATATGAAGGGAAACTTGCCTCTTTGTAATTAGTCAAATTAAAATGGCGTAAGCAGCCGAATAAAAACTCTTTAAGAATGCATTCTGAGAAGAGTAATTCTTACATAAATTTGGGCAGTTTTGGACATTGTAACTTTGAAATTCTGACAGAGTTGACTTAGTCTGGGCTAAGTGTATATATAGCCATGGGTGTCTAGGCTTTTTTAAACTTGGGACTTTAAAAGAAACAGCTAAAAACATGCTAGGAGTAATTGAATCCATGCTTTACATAAGATCTGGAGATAGTTTAGTAAATATATATATATATATATATATATATATATATATATATATATATATATATATATCTGACAATGAACTCATCAACTTCTAAAGCTTCCTTTTTGGGACAATTCTTATTTTTAGCATGTTTCCTAAATATATAAAGGAAAACTTGCCTCTTTATATGAAGTTGTATGAAGTAAGCACTGAGGAACAATAGTGAGCATCTATGATTATTGACTCATTTAAAGTGTCTTGAACTCCTGTTCTCTGCCAAGCTCTCAATGGTAGTGAGTGATCTACATAGACCTGCCTCATTTCTCCTCTTCCTGTCCTTATGAGCAAGATAAAAAACATGGGATTTTCTTAGAGGGGCTGTATACCTGCAGGAGGAGAACTGAGTCAGTGAAGCCATCTAAGCAGTAACCAATGGGATATGCTGAGATGGAGAATGGAGGTGGGCTTGCTTAGGTAAAGGTTAGAAGGTAATGGTTAGTTGAAGACAGGAAAGGAAGATGCTGCCAGATCTGTTAGAATGCCATTCATGAGCAACATGGATCAGAGTGGGCAGCAACAAGGTGGAGAAAATAATAAGGTGGAGTGCCAGTCCCTTCATCCCCAGGTGTTTTGGAAGCTGTTAAAGAATGATACAGCAGGGATACAGAGGCAGGACTCTCTTTCAACTCCTCTAGCTTGTACGCTGGTAGTGTGTGCCAGTGAATTTGTTAGTGTAACAAGGGTGAATTTGCTAAGCAATATCCCTGGGTAGAAGACGTGAGAGGAGTGGGGAAAGTAATAGAGTAAGCATTGTGCAGCTAAATAGATGTGCACGAGGAAACACACGGGAGGAAGAAGGCTAATTGCTTAAAGTTCTTTTTATTGTAAATATAGTAACATATGTAGACAGGAAAGTTTATTATGTGGCTATGTGTATATGCAACTAGAGTTTAGATGACCTTAAATGCCAGTAAAAAAAAAATCATTGCATTTTAAAGTGTGGTTAATACTAATTTACCAAAGTTTTAAGATATCAAAGCAGTGAAAATAGAAGTCTTTTAAAAAATAAATCAGACTAAGATGATTATAATGAAATGACTTGAGGCTAGGTGAACTGGGGCACTGGCTGGCTATTTATAATGATGCTGTATATAATTGGACCCTGAACTCTATTGGTGAAGCTGAGTTTCCATACCTAGTGTCTCTTGTTTACTCTTCAACATTCTCACTGTTAATGCAACTACTCATCCTTGTCTCCTACAAGGACTCAGTATTTCTTCTTCAATAATTGATTTTGTTTCCTTGTCATTTCACTCCATCTACTAGAGCCATGTGTACATATTTTCATACTTTATGATCTCTGTAGCACTATTATATATCTGTTGTAGAGTCTAATATTCTTAATAGATAATAATGGAGTCAGACAAAACCACAGCAGTCAGTGTGCAATAGTCACTGAGGCCAGACGCACAGTGGAGGTACTTCGTGAATTCAGTTGTCTTTAGGGGTTTCCCAGAGCCCCTGAGAGGGGTAAATTCAGATAGCTCAGGGTTCTGAAACTAGAATAACACATGCTTGAATTGAGGCTTTTCTTAGTTGTGTGACCTTGGGCGTATTAATTTACCTCTCAGATTATCTATTTCCTTTTCTCTGAAGTGGAACAATGAAGATTAGAAAAAATAGATGCATGCAAAAGATTTCTGTTCCGGTTTATCTGAACTTTAGCTTTTTGTACTCTGTCACTCAGGAAGTATTTCCCAAGCCTCTTCATAGGAAGGAAGTATAATAATACTATCAGACTATATTCCTTCCTCATTTTTAAAATTCAACTGAGATGACTACTTTTCCTGACTAACATTCATCATTCTTCTACATGTGAATATACTCTCTGCAAATCCGGTTTCTTTCCCCACCCCCTCTTTTTTTTTTTTTTTTTTTTTTTTTTTTTACTGCTACCTCATTTTCTTTACTGTTTTAGAGATTAGTTTAAAGATGGAGTTGGGTAAGTCAGCTCCAGGTATTTAGAGTCCTCCAGGAATACATGTCATATCGAAGGGCAGAAACCACAATATAGAATTTGCATGGCCAGAAGTTTAAATGCTAGAGTAGAAAGGTGAGAGAGAACGGCTCCCAAAATTTGTCCTCTTGAAGATACTTGTGCAGGTTGTCTCTTCCATGTAGATGCACAGTTCAAAGGGAACCAAGAGAGTGAGATCCATGTAGGCACCCTTGCCAAGCTACACGACCTCAAGAAGCTACAAGAACCTATGTGTGGTTCTAATTTTTTTTTTGTTGTTGTTGTTTTGTTTTTTGTTTTTTGTTTTGTTTTTGTTTTTCGAGACAGGGTTTCTCTGTATAGCCTTGGCTGTCCTGGAACTCACTCTGTAGACCAGGCTGGCCTCGAACTCAGAAATCCGCCTGCCTCTGCCTCCCGAGTGCTGGGATTAAAGGCGTGCACCACCACGCCCGGCTCTGGTTCTAATTTTTCTATCCCAGCAAAGCTCTATCTAGACCAACAGTACCCTGTGCGCAGTAACATGATTGATATAGAATGATGTTCTGTGCTACAAGCTGTTCTTTACTTGGGCAACATTTGAAGGGATTGCTATATAGCTATAAATATACATACATTAAATACATATACATGTTATTTAAAGTTCTAACGTATCAACTACTATTTTAAGTAATTTCACCTAGTATTTGATACACATTTGTAGCAGGTGTTTTCATATTATTTACGTGTTCCAAGTAACAATCAAACGGTTTTTAGATTACAGAATATAAGTAAAATGCAATTTCATAAAATTACCAATGATTAAATTGCAGAAAATATTCAGATGTATTATACATAGAATACTTAGAGCATAGAAAGAATTGTGTTCCAAGATATTCTCTGGCTGGGGCAGGGAAAAGAAAAAAGATATTCTCTCGCTTTTTTTAAGCTAGGACGTGATGGATAGTATCCTAGCATCTCAAGTCTGTTTCCAGGTCTACCTGGGACCTTCAGCCCTGTTGTGCACATTAAGATTTCTAGAACTAAATGCCTATCCACATGCCTGTGTGCCTTCATATTGTTTGTTATTGGATTCATGAGCATGCACCATACTTTGTTGGAATGAAGGGCAACACTTTTATATCTCATCATGTTCTGTGGATTGAAATAAAGAGGCAAGTCACAAATATTTAATTTTAAATGAAAAGGTCAGAGTGACCAATTGAGTTCACACGTTCTTCCAACCAAAACACTGGCAAAATGAGAGATAAAGAACATACAAGACACGAAGGGGAAGAAAAAGAGTAAAGAAAAAAATGAAAAAAATAATGAAATATTTTAAGTTGTTTTGGAAGCTTGGAAGCAGATGGAGGGTAAAGTTAAAATTCTGAGAGCTCTAAAGTGAGAGGAAACACAGACTTTGGAATTTCATTGGACCAAATGAAGAACACATAACTCATAGTTTGTGGACAAAGAATTGCTAAAAGAAGTATTCTCTAAATACTTCTAATTTAAAAATAAAAAGAAATCGCGGCCATTCCACATCTTACAATCTTGTCATTAAATCGTACATCTTTATTGTTAGTCTCCACCAAAATATGAAATGGCAGGGTCAAGCAGTCTCAAACTTACAGTAGAGGAACTTTAGTCTGAATTTAAAAAAATGCTGAATTCTATTTTTTAAAAGAAGTGTAATAAGCATTTAAATTAATGTACCCAATTCATAAACTTAAATTGGTTTTATTGGATAAATGCAGCTAAGCACAACTGTAGTTAAATTACATTTTTCAAATTAGAGCGCAAATGAAAAAATAAAAGGTAACCTCAAATCTTCCCTAGAACTTGAATTCTATTTTGGTAAAAAAAGAGAGTGCCCGGATTGGGACAACCTAAATGATATGATGTGACTGTAGATAAACTTACCAGGCTTCAAATCAGTGGCGATCCTGTTTTTCTCATGCTGGTACAGTGATGTAGAAACACTCCATTAACCTAAGAATAAAGTAATGATAAAAAAGAGTGCAAGTAGAAAGATTAGCGTGAAAGTACAACATTTTCCCAGGATTTGTATGAGTACTTTACCTTTGTTTTCAACCAATAACTTCAACATTCTTTCATAGATTATTATAAAATACATGAAATAAAATCTATCTGTCTCTTCGTTGGTTTTTATGTAATTTTCTTATGATTGTTTAAATTACATATTATTTTGCTGACCTTTTTTTTCTGTACTCTGTTGGTAAAATTAGTGTGTAACTTTACAACTCTTTTTTATTTTTCAGAGCTGAGGACTGAACCCAGGGCCTTGTGCTTGCTAGGCAAGTGCTCTGCCACTGAGCTAACTCCCCACCCTCACTACTACAACTCTTTAAGCATAGTACATTTAGGGTAAATATCATTCTTTATATTTTTTCAATATTTTCTATGGATAACTATTTTTTAAAGGAGCACATTTAATTAATAAGACTACTAATAAATACATTGCTAATAGTATGGCATAAATAGATTCTTATATCCTCCTGCCTTTAAATTAAGTCTTAAAGTAAAATAAAGATAAATACATCTAAAATTTTGCCTTTTAGTCCTGACAGGTAATCAATAAATTCCTTCTGTTCACACTCAAACAAACAACCAAACAACATATCTCCACCCCATTCTCTTTTATATTAGTGGGTTGAATACAGCCTAGAAAAACTTGGACTGCTTTTCATGTTGACCAACTCTTTTTTTGCAGTAGTACAGAAATTCCTGCCCTTAAAAACCAGTAATTTTGTGAAATTGTCCTTAGGCACAGCATAAGGAAATAATACATTATATATGCTACATTTAACAGGGCTTCTGACAGACCTTAACAAAATAAAACTCACTGGAATTAGCAGATCTAATAACCTGACAGAAGCAATCAGTGATTTGAATACTAAATTTTCTGATTTTTATATCTTCTATCATACACATAAAAACCACACGAAAAGAACATATTCTAAAATGCAATATATATTCTGCTGACTTATATAATTTTCATAAAAAGCAATTCTTAGTTTGAGGTACAGAAAATCTAATCTAAGAATGAAATATTTATTTACAATTTTGTTTATTTCCTGGAAAAAAAATACCTTACATGCACTGCTACAGCTCAGCTACTGAAGTCAGTACCCATTAGGAATTTGCATCAAGACAATATTCTTCTATTTTACCAACTCTTTTACTGAATCTCATACTCACAAATATATCCCGTGGAGCAGTCTACCAAGCTACATTTTATTTTCTCCTTGTTACGATCCTTTTGAAATCAGGCTCTGAAATTGCACGAGACACCAAGTACTTTATTTTTTCCTGGCATAAAAACACGCCACTGTCTGTATAATTACCTTCTATGGCACTCCGGGTCTCTGTGCTATGAAATTCTAGTTTTACAGACACATATCTATGCAAAGAGAGATTTTTTGAATATGGAAAGTAGTGCTGTGGCATTGCAATGCTGATAAAAGAGGTTTTTATCTAAACTTATCAGAACATCTGACACGTCCAGATGGCTGGAAGCAGCAGCTCTGGAGATTTTTCAACTGTTGTAGTCAAAACTTCTCCTCTGAATAATTAATTTTTCCAGCTTTTGTCAATGTGCAGCCTAAAGGAAAATCCTCCCCCCTCCCCCCCCAAAAAGACCTGAATACAAATGAACAGACAGACTACCATTGTGAATACTATTATCAAGCCATGGGAACTATTGACAGCAACCTGTTCACAATAGTCAATTGATTAAGGACCTGAAACAATCTAAGGGCTCTCTCTTTATGTTTTGGCTCAACCTTGTAGTTCTTCCTGCTGTTCCTCTGAGCCAGTATTTTGACTGTTACTGTTTGTTGATCTGATTGTTATTTAGTCAGTTGACATGCCTGCTAAACTTTGAACTGAACTGAACACCACACTTCAGACATGATCTACTAAATGGAGACTATAGGTAGATGTTTATTGCCCCTGTCTTATGTCTAGTATTTGTGTGTGTGTGTGTGTGTGTGTGTGTGTGTGTGTGTGTGT
>LR750026.1:260149-334411 GCA_902729485.2 Mus minutoides | reverse complement strand
CCCCTTCCTGGCATTCCCCTTCATTGGGGCATTCAGCCTTCACAGGACCAAGGGCCTCTCATTCCATTTATACCTAACAAGGCCATCTTCTACTACATATGTGGCTGGAGCTATGGGTTGCTCCATGCATACTCTGGTTGGTTGCTTAGTCTCTGGGAATTCAGGGGGTTCTTGTTGGTTAGTATTGTTGTTCTTACTATGGGATTGCAAACCCCTTCAGCTCCTTCAGTCCTAGCCCTTAAAGGCTAGTCTCACAAACAAAATATATCACTCTTTTTTAAAAATTGGATATTTTCTTTATTTACATATCAAAAGTATTTCCCTTCTATGAGGGTGTTCCTCTATCCACCCACCCACTGCCACCTCCCTGCCCTTGATTCCCCTACACAGGGGACTTCTATGGAGCCTTCATAGGACCAAGAACCTCTCCTCCCATTGATGCCTGACAAGGCATTCCTCTCCTACATATGCAGCTGGAGGTATGTCTACTTCTTTGTTGATGGCTTAGTCCCTGGGAGTTCTGGGGTGGGGGAGCTGGTTGGTGGATATTGTTGTTCTTCCTTTGTAAACCCCTTCAACTCTTTCAGTCCTTTCTCTAACTCCTCTATTGGGGACCCCACGCTCAGTCCAATGATTGGCTGTGAGCATCTGCCTCTGTTTTTGTAAGGCTCTGGCAGGGCCTCTCAGGAGACAGCCATATCAGGCTCCTTTCAGCAAGCACTTCTTGGCATCTGCAATAGTGTCTGGGTTTGATAACTGTATATGGGATGAATCCCAGTCTCTGGGTGGCCTTTCCTTCAGTCTCTGCTCAACACTTTGCTCCTGTGAGTATTTTCTTCTCCTTCTAAGAAGGACCAAAGTGCCCACACTTTGGTTTTCCTTCTTATTGAGTTTCATGTGGTCTGTAAATTGTATCCTGGTTATTTGGAGCTTATGGTCACTTGATCTTTGACAAAGGAGCTAAAGCCATCCAGTGGAAAAAAGACAGCATTTTCAACAAATGGTGCTGGTTCAATTGGAGGTTAGTATGTAGAAAAATGCAAATCAACTCATTCTTGTCTCCTTGTATAAAGCTCAAGTCCAAGTGCATCAAGGACCTCTACATAAAACCAGATACAGTGAAACTTATAGAGAAGAAAGTGGGAAAGAGTCTCAAACATATGGGAACAGGGGAAAAGTTCCTGAACAGAACACCAATGGGCTTATGCTGTAAGATCAAGAATCAACAAAGGGACCGCATGAAATTGCAAAGATTCTATAAGGCAAAGGATGCTGTCAATAGGACAAAAAGGCATCCAACAGATTGGGAAAAGATCTTTAACAATCTTACATCTGATATAGGGCTAAGATCCAATATATACAAAGAACTCAAGAAGTTAGACTCCAGAGAATCAAATAATCCTATTAAAAAATGGGGTACAGAGCTAAGGAATCTCTAATGGCTGAGAAGCACCTAAAGAAATGTTCAACATCCTTAGTCATCTTGGAAATGCAAATCAAAAAACCCCTGAGATTCCACCTCACACCAGTTATAATGGCTAAGATCAAAAACTCAGGTAACAGCAGATGCTGGAGAGGATGTGGAGAAAGAGAAACCCTCTCCATTGCTGGTGGGATTGCAATCTGGTATAATCATTCTGGAAATCAGATTGGCAGTTCCTCAGAAAATTGGACATAGTACTATCTGATAACCCAGCAATACCACTCCTGGGCATATACCCAGAAGATGTTTCAACATGTAATAAGAACACATGCTCCACTATGTTCATAACAGCCTTATTTATAATAGCCAGGAGCTGGAAACAACCCTGATGTCCTTCAACAGAGGAATGGATACAGAAAATGTGGTAATTTACAAAATGGAGTACTACTCAACTGTTAAAAATGACTAATTCATGAAATTCTTAAGCCAATGGATAGAACTAGAAAATATCATCCTGAGTGAGGTAACCCAATCAAAAAGAACACATGGATTGCATGGATATTACCCCCAAAGCTTCAAATAACCAGGATATAATTCATAGACCATATGAAACTCAATACCATTTCTTTAGTGATGTGAAAAATCCAAGGACAGGTTGCATAACACCTCTGATCTTCACGATTCCCCACAATGAAATAAGAAAAATAGATTAATGACAGGAGGTGTGTGTCACAGATAGATGTGAGATGTGCCTTCCTTTGAAGCTGTGTCCTGCTCACACCCCCGGGCAGGCTGCATTCCTGTGTTATTATCTGTAAGAGCACNCTTTAGTGATGTGAAAAATCCAAGGACAGGTTGCATAACACCTCTGATCTTCACGATTCCCCACAATGAAATAAGAAAAATAGATTAATGACAGGAGGTGTGTGTCACAGATAGATGTGAGATGTGCCTTCCTTTGAAGCTGTGTCCTGCTCACACCCCCGGGCAGGCTGCATTCCTGTGTTATTATCTGTAAGAGCACATGGGTCAAGGTAGACCTAAGCATGGCACCCTTCAATTGCAGCATCACGAAACTGGATGGTTTCCTGCCACCTCTTCCTCATCCATATATATTTTTTTGAGAATATAACATATTACTTTCCTCCTATTTTCTTAATTTTTAGGTTAGCACTAAAGTCATGGGTCATTATGACACAGTCGTGCTTATATGCTCATTACTTGGCTCTGTCCCCCTCCTCTTTGGGCCACCTTGTTCATCACCCACCCGTTTTGCTGCTTCCCTTTGTGTTTTTTTTTTTTTTTTTTTTTTTTTTTTTTTTTTTTTTTTTTTTTTTTTTTTTTTTTTTTTAATTTCATTTATTTAGTCTCCTGGTCTGTATGATTCTAATCATCTCCAGAAGGATCGAGTTAAACATTCAGTAATTCATCTGGAACTGGACAGCACGGGGGTTGAACACCAGTCAATGAGTCAGATAAGATTTCTGGAATCAGAAAACTATGTCTTCCAGAGATAGATAGAATGATTTCAAATCCTGTTCTCATTTGATAGCAGTGTGAACTTGGACAACATGCTTACTTGCTGATCATTAGTCCACTTGGATGATGTTTGATCAGAGAAATCTGGACCAAAAACATTTTGAGTGAGGGGAGAAACCCCAGGGAAAGCCTTCTAATTGGTGCCCAAAATATGGCAGGCAGTAGAGAGACAGGACAGCTCACCCCTGTCTCCTGTGAGCCTTATTCATAATAGCCAGAAGCTGGAAAGAACCCAGATGTCCCTCAACAGAGGAATGAATACAAAAAATTTGGTACATTTACACAATGGAGTACTACTCAGCTATTAAAAACAATGAATATATGAAATTCCTAGGGAAATGGATGGAGCTGGAGGGTATCATCCTGAGTGAGGTAACCCAATCACAAAAGAACTCACATAACATGTACTCAATGATAAGTGGATATTAGCCCAGAAACCTAGACTACCCAAGGTACAATTTACTAAACACTTGAAATTCAAGAAGAATGAAGATCAAAAGGTGGACACTTCGCCTCTTCCTAGAATTAAGCACAAAGCTCACATTGAAGGATTTACAGAGATCAAGTGTGGAGCTGAATTAAAAGGAGGGACCAACCAGTGACTGCCGCAGCTGGGGATCCATCCCATAATCAGCCACCAAACATAGACACTATTGCATGCGCCAGCAAGATAGTGCTGACAGGGCCCTGATATAGCTGTCTCGTGTGAGGCTATACCAGTGCCTGGCAAACACAGAAGTGGATGTTCGCAGTCAGCTATTAGATGGAATACAGGGTTCCCAAGGAAGAAGGAGCTAGAGAAAGTACCCAAGGAGCTGAAGGGGTCTTCAACCCTATAGGTGGAAGAATAACATGAACTAACTAGTACCCCCAGAGCTCATGTCTCTAGCTGCATATATAGAAGAAGATGGCCTAGTTGGCCATCATTGGGAAGAGAGGCGCCTTGGTCATGCAAATTTTATATGCTCCAGTACAGGGGAACGCCAGGGCCAATATGTGGGAGTGGGTGGGTAGGAGAGCAGGGCGGGGCGATGGGGGAGGGTTTAGGGGACTTTTGGGATAACATGTGAAAGTTAAATGAAGAAAATATCTAAAAAAAAAAGAAGTAGTTTTAAGTCTCATAAATATTCAGAAATTTAGTACTGCCTTAACTAAACAGATTAAAACATAATTTTTGTACAGTATTTGTACTACAGCATATATAGAATGTTTTCCTGTAAAATGTTTGATTCCAATGTATCATTAAAAAGTCTTGATTAAAAAAAAAGAATTATCAACTAGTAATAGGAGAATAATGTGCATCTTTGAACTGGGGGTGTGCTCCCTGTGCTACATGCTCCAGCAGAAGTTGGTTTGCCTTTTTAGCTTATATGAAATGAGTTCTGAGTGATCTCCAGTGCTCCTTCCAAGTCTACATGGCTGTAATTCTCGTGAGTCTATAGGAACTGGTAACTAGCATCTGTATTTACATTATCTTTCTTGTGACTTTCTCTTTAAAGTGTTGGGATTTCCCCTTGGATTAAAGAATGTCTGAGCAGATTTTAAAAGTCATAAAGCCGGGAAGATCCTTTGAGCCGGATAGTTTTGCAAAAGGCCTTTGTTACCCCAGTAACTGTGGAGTTTGGCAATACAATGTCTGTTGTTAACATTCCACAGGCTGGGCACTAAGCAACAAGATTTCCTTCCCATCCTTTACTTGACACATCCTGCCAGCTAGGAAGTGTTCTTCTGTCACTGTTGGGAAGCCTGGGGTGTCAGAGATATTAAGCAATGTGCCCAACATCTCATACCTGGTTGTAATGCCAGGACATAGTCTGGCTTTGCCACCTCTGATGGGGCCTTCTATCTACGATGTCCCCACCAAAATTCTAAGTATGCTATGTTCAGGAAGGCAAACTGAATGCTGTAGCAAATAAATAGCTAACTTTCTGAGTTTGGCTTAACCAGGATAATCTTCTTTCCAGTGTATCCCTTGGCAGCATTATCAAGCATTTATAGCTTGTTTCAGGTTAAATTGGTGCTCAATTTGCTACAAGGGAATTTTATGTGTATTTATGGCTGTGTCTCCAAAGCTTAGTACAGAGCTGGAATGTAAGTGGCATGCAGTCAACATGCATGAAACTGCTAACATTGGAGATGCAAAGAACTCCATTTTTGAAATGTAGAAGTCATTTATTATGACAAGGAAAAAGTTCTATTGCTTCCAGGTGTTCATAATTTAGGGGAAGTGTGGATGTACATTTTAATAATATATGAAGGAGCATATTCTTCTTCAAGATGATTGCTTTCCTTTTCAAGCCTAAAATGAAGACAGAGTAATAATCAGATTGCCCTTGGCATGTCTTCCCAGTGTCTGACTCCGTTCTTAAATTACCTAATTTCTTAGATGATGGACAGATTCTTATTTCTGTTATCAAAATGAATCAAGTAATTGAATCCCTTTCCTTCGAATCCCTTTCCTTCTTTCTCATGCTTGTACTTGGTCAATGTTAAGCAAACTGGTGACCAATAGCATGGCATCATCTTTTTGTTTCTATGGTTTCAGTCAGTCATCCATAGAATCCAACTAGTAAAAAATAGACACATATATATATAAAGCAATTATGTATATAGCAAATATATTTCTAGGGCTCATACCCTGTTAGTTTGTATGGGGCTGGTGAGTTCAAAGCTTTGGGCTAGGCTGGCAAGCTGGAAGTCTCAGGGAGGAGTTGATTAAGAAGTCCTGAGGTAAATTTCTTCTTTCATCAGTATAAATTGATTTTGTTCTTAAGGCCTGTCTGATCAGATGAAGGGCATTTGCATTCCTGAGGACAGTATCCTTTAGTTAAACTACACATGGTGATCATAGCTACATATGCATTTTCATCCCAGGGTCTTGATTAGTGTTTAACTGAATAATTGTGTACTTTAGAATAGCCACCTTGACAAACAGAAAAGTTACATCTTTTGAAAGTTGCCAACATTGTAGAATCATGTACTTCCTTCTTCCCCATCTCTTCTTCCCCACTCCTCCTTGCACACGCCTCCATAAAATTGCCTTTCATGGGTTATTAGGTTGAGCACTTAGGCTAATTTTGTAGTGTCACACATCTCTATGATGTACCAGAAGCTAAACGAATGACTTCAGTTACACAAGGGAAGTTTAAAAGAACTGCTTTTCCAGAGAGTATTACAGCAAACACTTCTAGAAATTTTCTACTTCATAAAACACAACTGGGAAAATAACTTCTGTTGAGATTTTAGTCCCACAATTTCCTGCTTCCTCAAAAGTGAAGGAACTCTTAATGGGGCTCAAGTTTAACTACTTCCATTTATCATTTGAAAGGGGTTTCTCTAAAGCAAGCAAAGACATCTTTACCTTCTGAAATTCATTTCCTGATCTCTTTTCAATGTGAGGGTGAGCAATCTTAATAGCAAACGTCAAAGCTCCTACCATGTTCATTCTAGCAAATTTTCTATGTGTTAATCCATCTGTCTCTGAAACTATCCTTTGATAATTTCATTTCTGTTCACAGCGTTTATTCTCAGAGTCCACGAGTGGCTTATGTTTCTCTTGAAGCCATGTCTTCCCCCATGCTTTAGGCATGTCTCTGAAACATGTTTATTGTTCTGTCCTGCGTTTTCCAGCCGCCATCCCTACTTCCTGTGGATTCTGGGGTTGGAAGATTCCTCTCTTCTTGAGTTCCTGCTTCCTAATCTTTAGAGGCTTTACTTCATCTCCTGTACCTCAACACAAAAGATATTAGGTTACTCCTTCGTTAGTGATAACAATGGAAAATTGTTTTCATTCAAACAAGGCATTTGGTAGGCAAGCAGATGTTACAAGGGAAATAAAAATCTGTGTGTGTATGCTGTCAAAGCTAATGAACTGAAGGTTTTTTATATCACAACAAATCAAGCAGGTTCAAATGAGATGGCAACACCAGAATCCTATGGTCTCTTCCCTGCTTCTAATTGTTCCGTGTGTTCTTCTTATTTTCTTCTGTATGTAACGCTTTCCCCAGAGTGACTTGCTAATTTCGTATTGCCCCATCTTGCATTCACCTATGACTGTAGATTGTAATCTAGTCTGAAGAACATACAGACCTTTCATCAGATACCCAGCACTCCCCAGGAAAGCATACTTTGTTACACACAAAGGGTGACACAGCAAAGATGCAGATAGTTGCCACGATAAACTATAACCAAAATGCAGTTTTCATTTAGAAAAAAAAAAATCAGCATTTTGGTAGTCTTCCTGATCTCTGGACAGTTGCTGCTGAGTAGAAGGAAGAAGTTCTCCGTTTACTGGATGTTTAGCTTCCTGAGAGATTGGACAGTTGGAAATTCCTAATTTCACATCGTCTGACCAGATTATAGAAAACACTGTTGTTTGAAATTTGATAGGCTGACTGATATTTTCTTTTCTTTTTAACAGATATTCAAGTATATGAGAAGTGATGCAAAATGAGCAAGTCACTTTGCCTTCCCACATTACAGTATAAGTTTTACCATTTAGTAAACTACACAGGTCTGCATTAGTGCTGTGATAGACAGGGTTTTTTACAGATATGAGACAGAAGGGTCCAGAGTTTTTACTAACTATGTAAATGTGGGTGAAATGACACAAGTTGTTTTGAAAACCAACTAAAAGTAGGCTGTTGGATGCCAATTAAGTGGCAACTGTCTTCAACGACTTAATGTCAGTTTCAGATAAGGATAGACTGTCAGAAAGGAAAAGAATGACTGAAATCACCAAAGACAAAGGAAAAGTGAAAGACCAAGGACATTTATTTCAATTTTCCTAGTCTACTGAAACATATTCAAATTACTGGAAGCAATTTTCTCTGAAATATTGAGTGGAGTTTTTCTGATTCCCAGTGTGGGCATAATAGTTCACCAAATTGCACAGATAAAGTATGAGATAATAGGGCAGATGAGTGGCTGATGAGAAAATTGGTTACTCAAAGTTGTTCTGCAGGGTTAGGAGAAAGCAATTTACCTAACACTGAAGAGTCACTGGCTGCACACACACAATGGTGGATTGTTTAACAAAACATGCATACAGGAAAATCTGTCTTTTCTGTTTCAACTTGAGAAACTTTGAACTGCAGCTTTGCTTTGGATGTGTAATTTTGTATATATTAACTGGTGTTTCTAATGCATTTAATAAAAACAGAACACCCTGCAACATTATTTCACTAAAGCATTGCATTAGCAAAGCATCTTAGAAATATCTCCAAATTGTAGTTTATCTTTAGACAGGAGGACAGCATGGGACAATCTATAAAACCTGTGGATCTAAGGCAAACATATGCTATACCTACTCACAGCTTCATAGCTAGTGACTTTATTACTGCTGAGTAGAGGGAAGAAGTTCCCTTGGACAAAACCACTTAATCTCTGTGTATTGTGCATTTTCAATCTTCTATTAGGAAGAGAAGTTTAGACCCCTCTTAACTCCCTCTAGATCTTATAAATCTGTGTTGCAGACAGCAACACAATATAATATATTAAAATATAATATAATATAATAAATTATAAGTATAATATAATATAGCAGGGTTGTTTTCTTTCCACAGAGTAGATTTGAGATAACTTTAATAGTAAGCAACGTGCACTTTTTCATTGCTTTCAAGCATCAAGGCTTCCTCCCACATGCTAAGAGAGTGGTACAATACATTTTTAACAGACCCTTGTGGACTAAATAATATTCTTTCTGTATGGTCAGAAGTCCTCAGAGACTTTTATAAGTCATCTCCAGATTCAGATGCTAGGGAATTAAAGAAATATCTATTATATCAGGGACACAAATTAAAGGATAGGCTTAACTTGAGGTAAGGTGAAGAAAATGATGATAATCAAAACTTTTCCTGAAATGAATTTAAGCTACTCTAATTAGAGATTTTTTTTTCTGTCATAATTCTATGCTATGGTCATTTTTGATAAATAGAAAAGTTATATAATCTAGGCAAGGGGGATTCATCTTTGGAAAGAAATCTAGTGGGAATATATCACTACCCTGCCTCAAAAGCTGGATGAATAAGACCTCAAATGAGAGAAACAGAAACCATGGGCTGTAGAAAAAGGCTCTGAAGCCTAAGAAGTAGGAAGAATGTGAAAGGAAGGGGCTGCAGTCTGACCACCAGAGGAGTCATCAGCATCTCCCTTTGCACTGTTTCCAAGGAGCTTTCTGGAGAAATGACTGGCAGGTGTTCAGTCTCTATCTTTAGACCAAAGCAAACTCTGTTTTGTTATATAAGGCCATGAAAAAGAAAATCACAGTTAGGACAAGGAAGGTATTTAAAGGGTAGGGGTAATTACTTTTACTGATTATTTAGATCAATATTTACAGTATGCATGAAGATACTGTCAGCCACTAGGGATGCTGGCTGGTGAAGAAATATGAAGTGCCAAAGTAACAAAACCATTTTAACCAAGAAACCCGAGGGATTGAAGGTCATAATCACTGAGCTATAAGTCTGTACCTTCCTCAAAGTCATACACAAAAATATAAACTTGTCAATGGCCTGATACTAAGTACTATCAAGGAGATAAACTGGTCCACAACCCCTCTACAACATCAACTCTACCCCAGCTCAGCCAAACAATGTCTTGAAGCTATGGTGGAGCATCTTAAAGAAATACTTGCGAACCTACAAACTACCAGTTCTCTTGAACAGTGCTCCCTGGATAAAGAAACCAGAATTCATTTGCAGATAGAGTATTATCTTTGTTTTTCCAGGGTTGAGACTAGTTTTCAACTGCTTATATATGAAATGCAATATAGGAGAACACTTTCACGATGAAAGACATCATCAGCTCACTGTAGCCTCTTCATAAACACTTCTATGTAAAGCATATGATTAAACCCATGATTCCAGAAATGCTGAAATTAATCCCATGAATGATTCACTGGAAGACACCACTGTAATGTGTGGGAGGTGTAACCCACAAAGTATATCAGATGTACCTGTCTGTTGCTGTACCCTTACCATGCAGTGTTTATCACAATTGCCCTGTAGTACAGCTTGAGGTCAGGCAGGCATGGTGATTCCACCAGAGGTTCTTTTGTTGTTGAGAATAGTTTTTGCTCTCCTAGGTTGTTTGTTATTCCAAATGAATTTGTAAATTGCCCTTTCTAACTCTGTGAAGAATTGTGTTGGAATTTTGATGGGGATTGCATTGAATCTATAGATTGCTTTAGGCAGGATAGCCATTTTGACTATATCAATCCTGCCAATCCATGAGCATGGGAGATCTTTCCATCTTCTGAGATCTTCAATTTCTTTCTTCAGAGACTTGAAGTTCTTATCATACAGATCTTTTACTTCCTTAGTTAGAGTCACACCAAGATATTTTATAGTATTTGTGACTATTGTGAAGGGTGTTGTTTCCCTAATTTCTTTCTCAGCCTGTTTATCCTTTGTGTAGAGAATGGCTACTGATTGAGTTAATTTTATATCCAGCTACTTTGCTGAAGTTGTTTATCAGGATTAGGAGTTCTCTGGTGGAATTTTTGGGGTCACTTATATATACTATCATATCATCTGCAAATAGTAATATTTTGACTTCTTCCTTTCCATCTTTCTTTACATCCATTCTCATATCCAGCAGCCCATTCAATTTCTAGGTGCTATTTTGGAAGACCTCAGGTGGTTTTCTTATCTCCTTTAAAACCAATTTTTCTATTTTATAAGTCCTCTCTTGTAAGGGCAATACGACTCAACTGACCAATTCATTATGCTAATTCTTCATTTCACTTTTCTTTCAATATCAAGTTCAGTCTCTTTAACTGGGCACCCCTGGACTTCCTGTGCCTTAGACTTTTACAGCCCAGCTCATCACGTCTCCATAATTACTTCAATGAACAGTAATTTCCCTAGTATTGAAGCTGTTCTGCCTCCGAATATCTTTGTGATTTTTTCTGGGAATAGATTAAGGCTGGATTCTAACTGAACTGCTTCCTCTATCCTGTTGCTAAATTTTAGCAACAAATCATCACATGGTTGAGATAACACTTTCCTTTTGGAAACATATCCCACCCCACTAAAGCACAGGACATATTTATACAGCAACTACTTATAAATGGATTAATTTTCAGTAAAATTCTTGTATGTGTGCATGTATGTAACGTAGGGTATTGTATATTCTACCAAACTTTGCTGCAATTCTATGGACTTATGGAAACAGTTTAGGCATCTATATATTTTGAGTGAAGGAAAATTTTTTTTTACCAGTTTTCAATTGAAATTCAGTATTTCCATTAGATTTTAATGTAACAATCACAGTAGTACTAAAAAAAAAAGTCATGCATTGCTACAAAAATCTAAGCAAATATTTTTATTTTGTTATAATTTTTATGGCACTTCTATTTTTCCCAACATTTTTTATTAGATATTTTCTTAATTTACAATTAAAATGCTATCCCGAAATATCCCTCTCCCCTCCCCCTGCCCTGCTCCCCTACCCATCCACTCCCACTTCTTGGCTCTATTGTTCCCCTGTATAGGGACATATAAAACTTGTAATACCAAGGGGCCTCTCTTCCCAATGATGGCCAACGAGACCATCTTCTGCTATATATGCAGCTAGAGACACTAACTTTGGGGGTTCTGGTTAGTTCATATTGTTGTTCCTCTTATAGAGTTGCAGACCCCTTCAGCTCCTGTGGTACTTTCTCTAGCTTCTCCATTGGAGGCCTGTGTCACAGTCATCCTATAGATGACTGTGAGCATCCACTTCTGTATTTGCCAGGCACTGGCATAGCCTCATACGAGACAGCTATATCAGGGTCCCTTCAGTAAACTCTTGCTGTCCTATGCAATAGTGTTTGAGTTTAGTGACTGATTATGGGATGGATCCCCTGGTGGGGTAGTCTCTGAATAGTCCATCCTTTTGTCTTAGCTCCAAACTTTGTCTCTGTAACTACTTTCATGGGTATTTTGTTCAATCTTCTAAGAAGGAATGAAGTATCCACACACTGGTCTTCCTTCTTCTTGATTTTCTTGCGTTTTGCAAATTGTATCTTGGGTATTCTAAGTTTCTGGCTAAAATCCACTTATCAGTGAGTGCATATCAAGTGACTTCTTTTGTGATTAGGTTACCTCACTAAGGATGATATCTTCCAGATATATCCATTTGCCTAAGAATTTCATAAATTCATTTTTTAATAGCAGAATAGTACTCCATTGTGTAAATGTACCACATTTTCTGTATCCATTCCTCTGTTGAACATAGTGGAGCATGTGTTCTTATTACCAGTTGGAACATCTTCTGGGTATATGCCCAGGAGAGGTATTGCTGGATCCTCTGGTAGTACTATGTACAATTTTCTGAGGAATTGCCAGACTGACTTCCAGAGTGGTTGTACCAGCTTGCAATCCCACAAGCAATGTCTTTCTCCACATCCTTGCCAGCATCTGCTGTCACCTGAATTTTTGATTTTAGCCATTCTGACTGGTGTGAAGTGGAATCTCAGGGTTGTTTTGATTTGCATTTCCCTGATGATTAAGGATGTTGAACATTTATTCAGGTGTTTCTTAGCCATTCGGTATTCCTCAGTTAAGAATTCTTTGTTTAGCTCTGTACTCCATTTTTTAATGGTGTTATTTGTTTTTCTGAAGTCCAGCTTCTTGAGCTCTTTGTATATATTGGATATTAGTCCCCTATCAGATTTAGGATTGGTAAAAATCCTTTCCCAATCTATTGGTGGCCTTTCTGTCTTCTTGACAGTGTCTTTTGCCTTACAGAAGCTTTGCAATTTTATAAGGTCCCATTTGTCAATTCTTGATCTTACAGCACAAGCCATTGCTGTTCTGTTTAGGAATTTTTCCCTTGTTTATGGCACTTCTAAATTCACACTTTTCATTTTCATTTTAATATTTTAACTAATGAATGTTGAGTTTGTTACCATATACAAATAAAAATCTCAAGCTAATTCTAATACAAAGAATCCTTTTAATTCTGTTTTGTTGATGGTTTGTCTCCAGGCATCCATACAGGCTAGGCTTTTTGTTTTTGTGCCCTTTTTTTGGGGGGGGGGTGTCTTTATTTCTCTTTCTTAACTCCCTGATTCAGTTCTTTTATTTTTAAAATTTATTTTTATTTTTTATTTTGCAGCTGACTAGTTTTCTGAATATTTCATACCATGTACTTTGATCATATTCATCTTTCCTTCCCAGTCTCTTCCCAGATCTACCACCCTTTCAGTACACACTCAACTTCTTGTCAAATTCTTTAAAACAATTAAGTACAGTTTGTATCTGCCGTGCACTATTGGATAAGTGATCTTCCACCCATGTGTACTTGACCTATCTGGGGCCACACCCTTAAAACAATGCACTCTCCCTCTCTCAGTTGCTCTCAATTGTCAACAGTTTCCCAGATGTTCATCTACCCTCTACATCCTGGGATTTTCCTCTGGAGTGAGCTTGCTCAGGTCTTACACATGTCACAGTACTTTAAATTCAAATATACAACTGTTCTACAATCAGTAAACACTGCTTTATTGTAGTCATTTGTCACCTATGGCCCTTACAATCATTCTTACTCCTCTTCTCAATGGTCTCTGAGTCTTAGGAGGGATATATGATATAGATGTCCCTTCTAGAACTGAACATTCATTGTTTCCTTATTTCTTTCACCTCCCCCAATTATGGATCTCTGTGTTAATTGCCATCTACTGAAAAATAAAAGCTTATGTGACAGGGGTTAAGGGATGAATTATGGGTATAATAATGATAAGTCATTAGCAGTTGGCTTAACACTGTTAATTTAGCAGAACAATACTCACAGGCTAGTCTGTCTAGCCTTTGGTCCTGATAATGGTGCCAGATATGAGTTTCATCTTGGGAACTGGGTAAAACCCCAATTGGAAAGTGGATGGTTACTCTTATGGCATCCATTCCTATTTAGCACCAATAAGCATGCTATAGCAGGCCATTGGCCATTATAGCTCACCCAACTGTGAAGTCTGATTCAGTTTATGTCTTTTTTTACTTTTAGCTTAGAATTTAGAAGACTTCCCATTTGCTTGGAGGTAAGGTAATTTTAAGACATTTTATGTGGATTCCCCTCTTTCTCCAGAGTCACTTTTCAAGTGGTTCCCCAGTGCCAACTTTGCCATTCCCTGATTGAACACATTTTCTTTTGCATTGCTTCCATACAAGCCAGCTGTCTACTTGACCTCCACACCTGTAGTTTTAGCATCCTTTTCCTGTTTTTGACCTCTTGAAAGTGACTCTCTGAGTATCAATCTAGCATTCACAGACCCAACTTGTAACATTTCAAGGTTGGGCAAAGCAAGCAAGTTTTCCCAGTGATTGTCATTGTTACTGGGCTCTTTTGTGTGTTGCTTATTTGTTTGTTTCTTGAGGCAGAGTTTCAACACTCCAGCATGCTTTTTGAAGCAAGTATCCTCGAGTACTCAAGAAAAGCAGGCCCAGTAACCCTGTCATCAATGAGTACCAAGGCAACTACTCTCCCTGATAATTCTCTCCTTAGAGTGGGCACTAGTTAAATTTCTTCTCTTCTCCTATAGTTCCCACTATAGGGTATTAATTAAACTTCTTCTTTGCGAACCTTCCAAATAAACAATTCTGCCCATTTCTTTCCATTTCATTTTTTTATTATTCACTTCCTTTTTTCTTGAAAAGTCAAACAATCTATCTCCACTTGATACTTACTCTGTCAATGCCAGGTTCTTTGTCAAACACTTAGAATCTCATAGTTTGAAAACGGAATTCAGTGTTCTTTAATTTTACAGTTGATTACTTTTGAGCACCCATCCACCCAAATTAATAATAGTGGAAATATATGGAGAGTGAGTCAGCAAGTAACTAAGTCATTCTAACCCATGAAGCTCAACAGATTCATCTACCAGATGTTAGCCAGCAAACCTCAAGACCATTACATATTTTTCAAAGGGTTTAAAAGGTAAGTAAGAAGCTTAAGCAAGATGAAACATTTTCAGAATAGATAACTATTATGAAAACAGGCATCCCTGAGAGGCATTTTAAGAATGATTTAGGAAATAATTCCCCTAGTTTGATATATCATCTAGACCCATAATGTTTGTAATAATAAGATAGTTGAATAACACTTGCATTTAAAGTGAAACATAATTCTGGAGCCAGGTTTAGTGGTGTATAATTGTAATCCCAGTACATGAGATAACATAAACTTAAACAGGAGGATCTTAAGTATGAGGGTAGCCTGGACCACATAATAAGATCCTGTTAAATAAATAAATAAATAAATAAATAAATAAATAAATAAATGGCACATTGAAGAACTCAATAACAAGGGCAATCACTGGGTTAATTGGTTTGCTTTTCTCAAACTTGAAATGTTATAAGTGATTCTGCAGACCTCTTTCCATTCAACTTTGCCATAAAGGTGAATCTTCCAGAGCAAACTAAAATCTCACAATCATTGATTATGTGTTTCCAGCTGGTCATTGTACTTAATTTATTGCCTATAAATATTTGTTGTAAAAATTAATAACTATTCCCTTTAAAGAGCTTTATTTCAGTTGAATTCTATTATATGGCATTGCAACTTCTATTATTTAAGTAAGAGTCCTAAGATTATTCTATCTGGAGATTTGGAATTAAAATGCTCATGCAGATCAAAACAACCCTGAGATTCCACCTCACACCAGTCAGAATGGCTAAGATCAAAAATTCAGGGGACAGCAGATGCTGGTGAGGATGTAGAGAAAGAGGAACACTCCTCCATTGCTGGTGGGAATGCAAGCTTGTACAACCACTCTGGGAGTCAGTCTGGCGTTATCTCAGAAAATTGGACATAGTAATACCAGAGGATCCAGCAATACCTCTCCTGGGCATATACCCAGAAGATGTTCCATCTGGTAAAAAGGACACATGTTCCACTATGTTCATAGCAGCCTTATTTATAATAGCCAGAAGCTGGAAAGAACCCAGATGTCCCTCAACAGAGGAATGGATACAGATAATGTGGTACATCTACACAATGGAGTACTATTCTGCTATTTAAAAAANGGATCCATCCCATAATCAGTCATTAAACTCAGACACTATGGCATAGGACAGCTAGTGCCTACTTAAGGGACCCTGCTATAGCTGTCTCGTACAGAAGTGGATGCTCATAATCATCTATAAGAGGGAACACAGGGCCCACAATGGAGAAGCTAGAGATAGAACCCCAGGAGCTGAAGGGGTCTGCAACCCTAGAAGAGGAACAACAATATGAACTAACCAGAACCCCCAGAACTCGTGTCTATAGCTACATATGTAGCAGAAGATGGCCTAGTCGGTCATCATTGGGGAGAGAGGCCCCTTGGTACTGCAATCTTTATATGCCCCAATACAGGGGAACGCCAGGGCCAAGAAGTGGGAGTGGGTGGACAGGGGAGCAGGGAGGGGGGAGGGGACTTTCGGAATAGCATGGTGCATTCCTTTAATCCCAGCACTCGGGAGGCAGAGGCAGGCGGATCTCTGAGTTCGAGGCCAGCCTGGTCTACAAAGTGAGTTCCAGGACAGCCAGGCATGTACAGAGAAACCCTGTCTCGAAAAACCAAAAAAAAAAAAAAAAAAAAAAAAAAAAAAAAAAAAAAAAAAAAAAAAAAAAAAAAAAAAAAAAAAAAAAAAAAAAAAAAAAAAAAAAAAAAAAAAAAAAAAAAAAAATCTAATAAAAAATTGGAAAAAAAAAATACATTGTCCTAGTAGAGACAGGGGTGGTATTGGCCTGGAGTAGTCAGTCAGTGTCTATAATTTGCTACCTCAAAAGGAATGTCACAGCTAGAAATAGCTTTCTTAGGATATTTGGAGTGGAACATATCAGTTGTCTGTCAGCAACCAAACTTTTCACTAAGAGGATGAATTCCTCAGTTCTGAAGGTGGTCTATGTACACACTGTCAACAGCTACTCCTTGTATCATCAGATGTAACTACTTCAGAATGAGTCCACTTGCATTTGGAAATAGCTATAGTATAACTCAAAGATCCTTGCTTCTGGCAGATAAAAAAGAACCTTGGTATAGAAGAATTCTACTAATGTTGTAGTGCATTTGGTCTTGAGAGCCCCACCTGCGTGTATTGTTTTATTCTTCTTTCACCTATTTGAGATTCTGATCAACATCAGAGACATCCTTGCCTCCTCCCTAGAGAGAGGAAACTTGTCTACAGACTATAAGCTCAGGTGGTTTCCTCCAAACATGAACAGAACCCAAGACATGGTCAGAGTTCCAATTAGATGGCAAATTGATCCAATTCTAGATTAAACTTGCAAGTTCTTTTGACTTCCATTCCTATGTGCTCCTATCTCGATCATCATTATTTTGGCCTCCACCATAATCCTTTCATTTTGTTTCTTCAATGATTTGAATCTACCAGGGAAGGACATCATTTCATAGAAGCAATTGGGATTCTGTAAGATTTTGTCAGGAGAACTGGTGATATGCATTTAAGCAAAACATCTCTTCAATTTTTGTTTTGTAGCATGGTTTGCTTTTGAGATCCGTGTGTTCTATCTGTCCAGACCTTTAATTCTAACTCTGAGTCAGGAGAGTTATCCACGATGACTTGAGCATGAACGTATTCTGCCATTCTCCAACTTTTTTGAGATGCTCAGGCCATTTGTCCTTAGTATTTATCAGTCTGTAAGTGCTCTTTTCTCCCCCAGATTCTGGCCCCATATCAAGGACCATATAGATATCAGGCAACTGATTTCTTAAAGAAGCACACATTCTGTTCAGTATGCCTGTGCTTGGGATGTACTTGTACATCACAAGATATTTTCCCCATAGAACAAATGATTTCATAAGTAGTTAATGACCTTTTATGAAAACTTGCCCTGATAATTTCACAGCCTGAGTTTCCCTTGTGTTTACCAAATTCCCAGGTTAATCATGGTGCACTTTTCAGATATCCATGATATTGACTTGGAATTCTGACTCAGTCTGCATGATTGACCATTTTTAACCCAAAACTGTTTATATCAGTATGGGATGTGAGGCTGAATTAAGGGTGTGAGTGGAAAATGAATGTTTTATGGTTAACTTGCCTTCATAGAAGGTTTCAAAATCAAATGCATATTTTCCCATCGCTCATCTTCTTCCTGCTTTTAGTCCTTACCTCCCTTTTTTTGTTCTTGTTGTTTTTGGCATTTTCTGTACTAAGTTGGAGCTGAAACAAGCTGTTCGGATATTGTTCTCATTGATAACTTACATCCTCTTTTCCGGTCAGCTCTATCTCAAAGAACATCACAAGGTTAGAGAGATAACCTCTGCCTAATGTGGGAACAAAACAAGACTATTTCTGATGGAGAAGTTGCTGTGTTTATTTCCAGAATGCCTCCCTATATCTTAAAAGATGAAATAAGGATTTTTTTTAAAAAAGAGAAAGTTAATTTTTTGTTACTATTCTTGTATTTATCAGGATGAAATTTCCTAGTTTTCTTGATGATTCCCAGATCTCTGCAGCTTTTATCTGTCAGTCGCCAAAACACCACTGTTGATTTCCTGGATGTTCTTCTTACTGGAATTGTGTCATGAGGTTTTGCATTGTCAGGTAGCTTTTGGTAGTGTTCCTTCTAGAAGGAATCAAGGGGTCTTCACTCTAGTGAAAGGGATAAAAGTTCCCATAAGCATAGAGGAGTATGGGTTATTATAAAGTGAAATTGACATCTCCCTACATTCTCCTATAAAAGTATTTTTTTCTATACATACGTAATTGTTTCTCTGCCTTTATCCCTTGCCATGTTATGATTCAAGAGATTCTCAGTAGATAAAGAATACTTTTTAAACACATGAACCTATTTTTTTCCTTTATAAATTACCCAATTTCAAGCAACACAAATAATAGCAGCAGGAGAGAAAATTAGATTAGTAGAAAGCAGCACTTTGTGGTTCTAGGTGGTTTAGAACTCACACAATTAGAGAAAAATCACTTAATGCATGGAGAGTGTCCACTGCAGTTTAGTAGGGGATAGATAATGTCCATGCAAAGGCGCACCTCAAAGGGAATAAAATGGTTTGTGCTTCAGACATTATTAGTGATCATGGGCTGCATATGTAGACTCAGCTTTCCCTGGAAAGATCTACCATCAAAGATATCTATATATATCTATATATCTATCTATATCTATATCTATATCTATATCTATATCTATATCTATATCTATATCTATATCTATATCTATTTATCTATATATATATCCTATATATACATACACACACATACACATGCATAATAAAGATAATACATATTTATTATATAAGTTAATAGATGGAAAATAAAGGAATTCATAAATCAAGGCATTTTCCAAATACAATGGTAAAAACCAAAATTTGGCAGGTTAGAGCAGAGCAGGGAATCTCCATTATAGTTTCAGATACCATCTATGATAACCTTAGTTTAGGGCCGGTGTAAGCTTGTAGATTGCTAAAAATACATTAAAGGTTTTAACAGATAGTAAAAAAAAAAAAAAAAAAATTATGTCAGACAGAGGGGTGGGAAATGAAGGCCATGAAGGGAAACCAAAAAATAGACCAAGGTAATTTTGCTATCACAGTCTACAATTTTCTAAGATTCCACAATTCTGAGGTGCAGCCTAGAAGACTCTTTCACACAGATTTGATGTATTTTCGGTCCTGGGAACTTAAACTCTGAGTTCCTAATTTGCTTCTTTACTAGAACTCACAGGTAGTAGTACCACACAGGCCCAGGCACTGTGTTTCTTTTGACCCAAGACCATTGAAGCAAACTAATACATTAAACCATTGAGACATGTATGCCATCGGATTTGTGTCAGAGTATACTTTTTAAACACATGAAACTCAAGAAGAACGAAGACCAAAGTGTAGACACTTCACCCCTTCTTAGAATTGGGAACAGACCACACATGGAAGGAGTTACAGAGATGAGTGTGGAGCTGAGACAAAAGGATGGACCAACCAGAGACTGCTGCAGCCCGGGATCCATCCCATAATCAGCCACCAAGCACAGACACTATTGCATACACCAGCAAGATTTTGCTGAAAGGGCCCTGATATAGCTGTCTCATGTGAGGTTATGCCAGTGCCTGGCAAAGACAGAAGTGGATACTCACAGTCAGCTATTGGATGGAACACAGGGTTCCCAATGGAGTAGCTAGAGAAAGTACCCAAGGAGCTGAAGGGGTCTCCAACCCTACAGGTGGAACCAGAGCTTGTGTCTCTAGCTGAATATGTAGCAGAAGGTGGTCTAGTCAGCCATCATTGAGAAGCAAGGCCCCTTGGTCTTGCAAACTTTATATGCCTCAATACAGGGGAACGCCAGCGCCAAGAAGTGGGAGTGAGTGGGTAGGGGAGCAGGGCAGGGGGGTTGAGAAGGAATAAGGGACTTTCAGGATAGCATTTGAAATGTAAATTAAGAAACTATCTAATAAAAATTGAAAAAATAAAAACAACAATAAAACAAACAAACAGACAAACAAACAAACAAAAGACTTGTAGTTCCAGTAACCAGCTAGTGATTGGGACACTGCGTTGGTTCTACAGATTGGATATAGTGGCCAGACATTAAACCTCAGAAAACCACAGTGGTGCGTGGTGGAAAGTCAAGAACTCTTGTGCCTAGTCTAATCTATGAACATGTTACCCTCCACTCTGTGTTGACTTCAAAAGAATACCTGCCCCAACAGATAGCTGAGCTTGGTATCAGCCATCACCTGAAGAGCACTTAACCTAAATTCCAGCCAAGAGAACTTTGCTTCTATGTTACTCTTGATTTCGTTCATCTTCATTGCTAACTTGCTTGGATTTAGAAGCACATTTAAGACATACCACAGAGTGTGTCTGTGGTGGAGTTTTTCTGTGATCTTTGAATGAGAAGTAAACCCTCCCTTGGTGTGGGCAAATGCTAGAGCCAGGACTGCATAAAATAGTGTTTTTCAACCTTCCTGATGCTGTGACCTGTTAATACAGTTCCTCGTAGTATGGTGAGGTGACTCTGAACCATAAAATAATCTTCTTGGTAATTCATAAATATAATTTTGCTATGTTGTGAACTGTAATGTAAATATTTGCATTTTTCCATTCTTTTAGGTGAATTTGACCCCCAACCACATTGAAACCCAAAGACTGAGAACTTTTGGTGTGAAAGGCTAGAAAGAATCAATAGCATTCTGTGATGTGGCCTACATCCTCACCTGCCAAGATCTGAGGTGTATCTACAGCACATAAACTCTGCTACCCTTTCCTCAATGACAGATGAAGCACTTTTGACCTCTGAAGCAAAATAACCTGTTCTTCCTTAAACTGCCTTTGTCAGGTACCTTGCCACAGCAATGAAAAAAGTAAGTAGTGTAGTGCCTTGCTCTAACCAGAGCCAGAGTCTTTCACTGTGCTGAGGTCTGAACCACTCACCAGGACCCAGCAAAAAGCACAAAATCGGATAATCTCTCAGGCTTTGTTCTTCTTTGGGGTGCATAACCAAGAAAGACACAGGAAGAAGTTCATATTTACTGACTGTTTAAAATGAAAGAAAGAGAGAGATAGAGAGAGAGAGAGAGAGAGAGAGAGAGAGAGAGAGAGAAAGGAAGGAGGGAAGGAAGGAAGGAAGGGAGGGAGGGAGGGAGGGAGGGAGGGGGAATAGAGGGAGGGAGGAAGAGAAATATTTCAACTGAAGTGCTTTGGTTTATTTAAAAATTTTGCTGACCAATTTGAATACACATTTATGTATGTAGATAGATGTATTTCTTCATTTTCTTATTTAGTTTTATATATTTTGTTACTTTTTACCCTGTTATTTTCATAATTGTAAAAGTGTATGTGTGTATGTGTGTGTGTGTTTGTATCTTTCTAAGTTTGTGTCTCTGTGTGTGTTTGTCTGTGTACATCTGTGTCGGTGTGTGCCATCACATATGTGTGGAAACCAAAGGAGTACTTTGTAGAATTAGTTCTCTCCCTGCACTTTCATGCGGGCTCTGAGATTAAACCCAGATTTCTAGGAAAGTTCCTGCTGAGACAGTGTGTCAGCCATAGATTCTTTTTCCCTCTCTCTAAAATATAATGTTCACTGTTCACTTTCTTCCTTTTAACTCTTGAATATTGTAATTTATTTCTGTGACCCATTTTTCCATTTTTGTCTTTTAATTATTTTTCAAAAGCATAAAATATGTCTTTGTGATTTGTGTTATTTCTGTCTGTCTCATGAATGTTGTTATTGTTAGATTAGTGAATGTTGCAATTATTACTTGGTTTTTAGTTTATTTATGTATCTGGTTCATTGCTATTTCTTGCCATTCCTGCTGTGTTTCCCTTTCCGTACAATTCTGACAGTAAGCACGAGATTTTGAGCACGTTGTGCAGCTGAGTTATATTCTCAGCCGAGCTAAGAGTTAGTGCATCTTGCCAAACACACATTATTCCTCCACATGAAATACAAAAAGTACAGATTAAAAATCTCAGTGGCCAAGATCCAAAATTTAGGAATATCCAGGGAAACCTAAAAACACACTCTGGACATTCTATCTACACCAAGAGCAGAGCCCGTGTTACATGCTCCTATGAGAGGCTACAGCATAGATCACTCACATAATCTTTTGGTAATGTTGATAAGACTAGAAGAGATGTTACCAATGAGATATTTGCTAGTAGTTCTCTCCTTTTGTAACAAGGAAGAAGAAACAGACCTCATGTCCTGATACAGTATGTGTTTTGTCATACTACACTAATAACCATCAAAAGAAGTAACAAGAAAACTGTCCTAGGATCCAACTAGAAATTTATTCAGCACTTCAGAACAGTGCAATATCTCAGAAGCACAAGCAGGAGATGGCTGTTCCCTATGAAGGGTCTCATGAGAAAGTGGCAGTGATACCCATCTCTACCAATCCCATGTAGACATAGAGCAGACATGAAAGACAAGGCAATGAAACTCTAAACGATGCAACTCTCAGCATCTCACTTAATAATGTTGAAATGAATAATATTTTGGATAAATATTAGAATAAATAAATAAAATATTAAAATAAATAAAATTCAGAAGAATGATAAAGAAAAATCAGTGAATTCCCTCAATGTCAAAAGTAGAAAAATCTATTGAGTAAGGGTTAGAGGACAATAAAGGGTACGGATAAGAAATTCGACAAAGAGTTGGCATATTAGTTTTCTTATTGGTGAAAAACAAAATAAAACAAACCAAATACATCTGACAAAATTAATAAAAATATTATTAAATGTGATAAGGAGAGGTGATATAGTTTTATTTTATTACTTATTTATTTATTTGTTTATTTTGTGTATCATTTTAAGGGGTGCAGTCCACGATGGCCAGGAAGTTCTGGTGGCAGAAACAGAAGGTAGCTGGTCAAACTTACACCTGAGTTAGTAGGCTTTCTTCTCCTTTTTATTCACTTCAGGGCCCCAGCCTATATTTAGGATGGGGCTTCTCAACTTAATTAGCCTAAGTCAGGCAATCTCTCAGAGTCATAGAGATTTGTATCCATGGTGATTCTAAATTCCCTTAAACTGCCAATGAAGATCAACCCCCCACAGAGAGAGACTGAGAAAAAGAACCAAATAGAAAACTTGGAAGGACTGGGGCTCAATCAGCCAAATATAAATCTCAGGCCATATACTTTATTCACAGTCCAGACAACTAAGTGAGAAGACTGGAAGTTGTGAAGATAGGAACATTTAGAGAGAGCAAGAAAAAAATATGAACAGAACATGCAAGACCTATGGGATGCATAAGATTAAAGATGGATTTTTGGTATAGAAGAAGGTTATATGACAGAATAAAATAGAAAACCAATTAGTGAAATAATAGAAAATCGCCCAAACTTTGTGAGATGTTGGCAGCCAATTACTGGAGGTATTGGCTAAACAGAAAGGTCAGAAGATAATTGCTTTCAATTTTGTGGTTCAAATATGAAGTGTATAGAATGAGGAATGAATATTGATGCGGCAAGCAAGAAGTGTCAATTCCCCGGGTGTGGTGGCACACGCCTTTAATCCCAGCCTTGGGAGGCAGAGGCAGACGGATTTCTGAGTTTGAGGCCAGCCTGGTCTACAAAGTGAGTTCCAGAGCTACACAGAGAAACCCTGTCTCAAAAAAAAAAAAAAAAAAAAAAGTGCCAATTCACTTTTATCAGCCAAGCCATCAGGGTAAAAGCAGAAACTCCAAAGTCCAGGAAACACTCAATGATGTATTTCAAGCCCTGGAAAAGAATGTCATTACTATATCCAGAAAATTTATACTAAAAAAATAATCTAAGAAGAAGTAAAATAAGTCCAGGAAAATCACAAATCAAAGGAGCTAATAAGCATTTAGAAGATACGTAAAGGAATTCTGCATACAGAAAGGAAGGATAATTATGCCTTGAAAGCAAAAGAAGGAATAAATATGTTGCAAGAAAGATGGCCAACTGATAATTTAGGAACAGCAAACTGTAGGAAAAACAATGAAATGTCAGGAAAAAGTCATACATGTCAATCATAACACTGCACATAAAAGGTGAGGCAAAACCTACAGTCTCGTGGAAAAAAACAACAAATAAGATCTAATTGTTTGTTGCCTGCAAGAAATGCACACAGCAGGACCTGGGAAGATAGCTCAGTGGGCAAGAACACATGTTCAATTCCCCAGCATCAATGTAAAAGTCTGAGTATGTCTGTGTGTGCTGTTAGCCCACAGTTTAGGAGTGGAGCTAGGAGGATCCCTAAAGCTTACTGTCCATGATGATAAATGCTTTGACTCTTCAGCTTTGAGTCCTCATAGTGAGACTGGGTGTCAGTTGTACACATAGTTATCTTTTCAAGATGGGAGTCTAGAGAAAAACATACAACACCTAGCTGAACCTGTGAAAATGGGGGATAGGAGAAAGTGCGAAAGGAACAACTTTGATAAGATTGGAGGCTCAAGGCAGTTGAATATGGTGCTGATTTGAAGGTGGGCTGCAGTCTCTCCCATCAGAGGAAGAGAGAGAGCTGTCGGTTCCACGTGGTGGCTCCTTCCTTCCTTCCTTCCTTCCTTCCTTCCTTCCTTCCTTCCTTCCTTCCTTCCTTCCTTCCTCCCTCCCTCCCTCCCTCCCTTCCTCCCTCCCTCTCTTTCTTCTTTCCTTTCTTCTTTTTTTCCTGTTCTCACTTCTCCTCCTTCTTTTTAGGTACCAGGAGAGATACCTTGGAAGATCATCTATCACAAGATCCTACTTATTCTCTTAACATTTCTACAGTGTTTAGTCTATTTAAATACAACTTATTTTTTTCTTTCTGTTCTCAGAATACAGCATACCATTAAAAAATGTGGGGTGTACTTTAATCATCTCAGTGTTTCTGCCTGCAAGCATGGACTATGACACACAGAAGGAATCACTATTGGTAGATGCATAAATTCATTATTTAATGATGAGATATTTTCAAGACTATGCTGGGTATGATCTGGGCTCTTTTTTAGGAGAAACTATTGAAAGTAATTTTCTTGAACAGAATTAATTATCAAGTCTTCAAGCAAGGAATAGTCTGTGTTTCTTCTCTGTACCTTGGTATTTCTTGCTACATGTGGTGTCCCTTCCCTACCAACATGGTGCAATAATGACCGGAGCCNCAATAATTCTGCTAAATATAGATCATAAACAATATCTTTTTCAGTTATTAATGAGGTAGCATGCTTTACTTATTATATATTTACAGTGAGTAACTGTAAACCTTAAGTGAATGGCTGGATTTAAGCAAAATTGTGGTCTAGGAATGTAATCATATACTGGTTGATTGAAGCAGAGTGTTTCAAAACTGGAGTGGTACAGAATGTGATGAGGTCATATTGGTGCAAACTTAAACCACAGACTTTTCACTTTTTGACTTTCACCAGATTAACAACAGATCATTTTGGAAGAAAGAAATATATGCAAATCTTAAGAAATTATGATTCTCTTGCTCTCTAGCTGCATATGTATTAGAAGATGGCCTAGTTGGCCACTATTCGGGAGGAAAGGCCCCTGGTCTAGCAATGTTTATATGCCCCAGTACAGGGGAATGCCAGGGCCAAATAGTGGGAGGGGGAGGGTAGGAGAGCACGGCAGGGGGTGGGTATCAGGGACTTTTGTGATAACACTTGAAATGTAAATGAAGAATTTCTCTAATAAAAATTAAAAAAAAGAATAAGAGGTTAAAGATGATTGGACTAAATGACGTGACAATAGAGAAATTGACTACAACAATTCTTCATTTAAAAATATTATTAACTGTGAATGTTAGAATATTTCCCTACCTGCTGAGGTATAGCAGAGGCTCACTGTCTAGCTGGGGGCAGAGCCTACTGTAGAAGTAATTTCTGCTACACCATTGCATTCACCAGAATGCCCCTCCTGTCCAGTGCTGATATCATTGTAAGCTGTCTTGGTAGCTGTGTTGCCTGTCTCTAGGTATGCACCCTAGATTTTAGTCTCGTTTTATATCTTTGATTTGTGCTTTTAAACTTAGAACCATCGCCTACTACAAATTGCTTTAGTCTCTTGACAGTTTTATATTGCTTTTGAGTCTAGATAATGCTTTACAAGCCTTTGCTCTTTCCAAGATAAAAATGAACACTGAAGAAACATTTAAAAGAGTGCTCATGAAAGTTTATTGGGAAGTCACTGTAATCTACTGAAAAATGACTTTATTTTGCATGTTGAGCCTCTTCAAAAAGAAATATCAGAATTGGCCAACTAATACCACCTTAGTAATATATCGACTAAACAAAGATCAGAAGAAAGTTTTTTTCCCCAGATGTAGAAATCTAATTTGTTGTTTATTTAAATATTTAATCTTAGAATTAAATAAATATTTAAGATATTTTAGAACTATAGAAATTGTCCAGTTCCCTTTGGCTTCCATAAGGAAGTGTCAATTTGTGAAAACCCTAAAATACATACTCATATTCATTCATATGAAGTTGTGGTCCAGGGTAGAGCCTAGACACCTGTGTTTGGTTGGAGAAAGAGAGGATGTATAGATACATTCTGAAGAGCTTTATAGCTAACAGTTTTTCAACATTAAGAAATAACACATAACAGAACAAGCAAAAATAGAATACAGTTTAGCATGTTTAATTAAGTGAATCAAGTACCCATCTTTCAAGCCTAGCTCCTTTCTTAATCATCTAGGCTGCAACGTAAGTCTTCCCTAAGTAGTAATAATCCAAATTAAGGCATGGTGTCTTTAAGCATCTTGGGGGACTTAGATTCAAATTCGTAGCTAAATCAATCTCCATTGATGGGTTTTGAAAGTAAATATGTATAAACAACTTTAAAGTATAGTAAAATCCCCTTTGGTTTAATAATTCAACTTGAAAAGGTGAAATATATTCAAGCTATCATAGAAGATATGTAGTAATAAAAAAGCAAGATGCTTTGAAAATCCTTTTTTTGTGTTATTCTTCAGCCCTTCAAAATATTTTTAAGAAGTTTACACTTGGTTTTTTTTTTTTTTTATTATATCCAGCCTTCTTCTCAAACTCCTATCAGACCCACATTTTCCCCTTCTCCATCCATCATCCATCTGGATTTGTGTATTTTTAAAACAACCAAACCAACCCAAACCAACCTATCATTTCTAACTTGTGCTGTAAATGTACTCTTGGCTGTATGACTCTCTTTGTTGATCTGGTCCACTGGCCTGGTTGTCTTTAAGAGGCCACACCCTTAAAGAAAACTGACTCTCCATCTCCCAGCAATTATCACTTGTCAATAGCACCTCACTTAGAAGTAGGACTTCCTGTCTACCTCCCATTCCGTTCCGGGATTTTGTCTGGCTTGAAACTGCTCAGGTCTTGTGCATGTTGTCATAACTGCTGTATCTGAAAAACACTGCTTTCATATAGTCAACCACGCCTCTGACTCATACATTCTCTCTGCCCCATTTTCCACCATGGTCATTGAGCCTTTGGATGAGGGTGTGTGACACAGATGTCCCTTTTAGGGCCGAGCATTCTAGTGTCTTATTTTGTGGACTATGCCCACTTGTGGAATATGCGTGTTAGTCATCATTTACTGAATAAAGAAGCTTCTCTGATGAGAGTTGAGTCATTAGGAGTTCGTGCAACACTGGGCATTTTACAGAAAAACGGTAGTAGGTTCTTCCCTAGAACCTATGCCCTATCTAGCCATAGGATTTTGACTCAAATCAAAATGCCCTCATATAGAGTGGGCCTTAACTTCAAGCAGAAATTGATTGTTACACCTATAACATTTGTAGTCCTATAATATCAGTGGGTGTATCTTGCCAAGCTAATTGTAAAAGCTGGCAGGGTTCACAGCTCAGTAACACTTATAATTACTCTTCTCCTCTGATAGCATAGACAACATCTTCTAACACTATAAAAGCTAGCCAGTAGGGATGAAACTTCAGGCTAGTAGCATTGACTCAGGTATATGGTATCTTAAAAATAGGCTTTTATTGCAAGTTCTGGAGGCTGAATAATAACAATAGCCTATAATATTTAAGAGTTTATGGGACCACAGTGGTCAAAACTCCTAAAGAGGTAATCTATTTCTGGCACTGGTCTTAAAAAAAATCTATTAGTTATTTGCATGTTTTTTTTTTTTTTTCTGCATGTGTACCAAATGCACTGTTGTGCCTGGATAGGCAGAAGAGGGCATTTAATTTCTAGACTTGAACCCATGGCTGTGGGTTATCATGTAGGAGCTGAAAATGGATTTCAAGTTCTCTGGTAAGAGCAGCCAGTGCTTTTCACTGCTGAAGTATTTCTCTAGCTCCACTCCTGGGATTATTGTTAGGGTGTGGTGTCTAGTAGGGGCATTATGAGATAATTTCACTTAAATTCATTATGTCTGTAGCTTTTACAGTGGTAGGTTGTCATGTGACATTTCTAAAAGGTCTTTACTGTTACTTATCACTGCCCATATACCCTCTTCTACCCTCCCATGCCCGTCCCCATTCACTTTCATATTGCACAATTTCCCCCTTCCTCTGTATACCATTGAATTCTACATCCATTTCCTTGAAGCTTTCCCCCTTCATGCCCCTTGTTAGTTTCCAGATACCTCTTGGTATTCCAAACGAGACCTACATATCTAAAGATTCAAGTCTAACATTCAGAACTGAGAAAAAAAAAAGTGATGTTTTTTTCTTTCTGGGTTTAGGTTACCTTACTCCAAATAGTTGTTTCTACCTCCACCCATTTACCTATGAATTTAATAATTTATTTTCCCTTAGCTGTTTTAGGATATAAAGTCTTATGTTAAGGTCCTTTATCCAGGAGTTGAGTTTTGTGCTGGCTGAGAGTTAAGAATTTCATTTCATTCTTTATACACACAGCTATCCAGTTTGACCAGCATGATTGGTCAAAGATGCTCTTTTTTCTACAATGCTTATTGTTAGCCTCTTTGAAAAAAATCAGTCATCAGTAAGAATCTGGATTCATATACGGGTGTTTAACTTTACTCCACCGATTACCGTGTCTGTTTTCACACCAGTGCCATGCTCTGTAGTGTCACTAGATGGTAGTAGCTACAACACTTTTTTCATTCTCAAGTTTTTTTTTTTTTTTTTTTTTTTTTTTTTTTTTTTTTTTTTTTTTTTTTTTTTTTTTTTTTTTTTTTTTTTTTTTTTTTTTTTTTTTTTTTTTTTTTTTTTTTTTTTTTGAGTATTTTGTGTTTTTATATGTTTTTCAATTTCTGTGAAGAATGGTGCTGGAATTTTGTGTCGAGTCTATAGATTGTTTTTGGTAGAATGACCATTTTCACAATATTACTCCTACCAGTTTGTGACCCCCTTCTGGTATTTTCAGTATCTCCCACACCCAGTATACTGGCTGGTTTTGTGTGTCAACTTGAAACAGGCTGGAGTTATCTCAGAGAAAGGGGCTTCAGTTGGGGAAGTGCCTCCAGGATATCCAGCTGTGGGGCATTCTCTCAATTAGTGATCATCGAGGGCCCCTTGTGGGTGGGACCATCTCTGGGCTGGTGGTCTTGGGTTCTATAAGAAAGCAAACTGAGCAAGCCAGGGGAAGCAAGCCAGTAAAGAACATCCCTCCATGGCCTTGCATCAGCTCCTGCTTCCTGAGCTGCTTGAGTTCCAGTCCTGACTTCCTTTAGTGATGAACAGCAACATGGAAGAATAAGCTGAATAAACCCTTTCCTCCCCAACTTGCTTCTTGGACATGATGTTTGTGCAGGAATAGAAATCCTGACTAAGACACCCAGTATCTTAGTTTCCACTGCACAATATTTTTTATTTCTCATTTATTCTGTTCATTTTCTCCAGGCTAATATGAATGTGATTGTTTCCTGATTTCACTTTTTCTCTTGGTTCTTCCTGTTCATACTTTTAAGTTAAGGAGCTACTGTGAAATACCTAGTCATATACTGAGTACACAGAAACATTCTGCACAGAAAGTTCTGTATTTGTTGCTGCCTTAATTTGTAAGACAGTTTCATTAACATTGAGTATGGGAAATGATACATTTTACCATTTGTATCATACATGTTCAGCCTTAAAGGTATTTAACAAAAAAGATGGAATGATTCCTGTCTTTGATTAATAATTCTTATTTTATAGATATTGTTTAATCTACTTTGGAGAAATGTTACAATTTGGTGTAGTAATTTATATTTAAATTTAAGCATTTAAAATGTTTGACTTTTATAATTTTGTTCAATAACATATTATTAAAGATTTCTCTTTGACTAATATGACCCACATTTGCCTACAGAAACAAAGAAAATTTGAGCAGTATTTTATCCCATGTGAACCTAATGATTAAATATGTACTTTTAAGTTGAACACTCTTAATTATATGACTATGCATATATTTTTCTTCATAAATCTCTAGCTTCAGAGCAGAAACATAGTAAAACAAATCTGAGAAAAATGAATTTTACCTATATAGCACAGCCTTAAGGTGAGCACTCACCAAGACTGACCAATTGGAACATTATAGATGTTACAAGTATAGACCACATAAACAGTCACATCATAATAAAAAAAAAGTCAATGCAAAATAAAAGTAATGCTAAGCAACAGTGTGTAGATTAATCAGGTTTAAAACAGAAGGAAAGGCCATACAGAGACGGCTCCACCTGGAGATTCATCTCATATACAGTCACCAAACCCAGACCCTATTGTGGATGCCAAGAAGTGCTTGCTAAAAGGAGTCTGATATAGTTGTCTCCTGATAGTCTCTGTCAGAGTGTGACAAATACAGAGGTGTATGCTCTCAGCCAACCGTTGGACTGAGCACCGGATCCCAAATGGAAGAGTTAGAGAAAAGAATGAAGGAACTGAAGGAGTTTGCAACAATATCAACCAAACAGACCACCCTCCCCGAGCTCCCAGGGACTAAGCCACCAACCAAAGAGTACACATGGAGGGACCCATGGACCCGGCCACACATGTAGCAGAGGATGTCCTTGTCAGGCATCAATAGGAGGAGAGGCCCTTGATCCTGTGAAGGCTCAATGGATGTCTCAGTGTAGGGGAATTCAAAGGTGGGGAGGTGTGAGTGGGTGGGTGGGTAGGGTAGTACCCTCATAGAAGCAGGGGGAAGGGAGACAGGATAGGGAGTTTCAGGGGGAGGGGACCAGGAAAGGGGATAATATTTAAAATGTAAATAAAAATTCCAATAAAAAATAAAAACCATTTTTGAGTTTCTACTGGAATGAATGAAAATTGGCTCTACTCCACATGTTATCATGTTTATGTATATCATATCTTGCATTTCATATTACCTGGAATCCATGCATCCAGGATGATGTGTTTCTCTATAATGAATATGTGTGCTTAATATTTAGTATTGAAATACTTCCAAATTTGGGTAGTTCTTTAACTTTACAACCTATTTAGACAAATACCAGCAGCATTCACTTTATGTCCTGTGTGTTGGTTGTACTGTTGTACTGTTTACTTTTAAGGGTCTGGTTTCTATTTAACATGACAGTAGCACTTAAAATAGGAGCAGAGTACCCTTGTTTATATGGCCTGTAGTTCAACCTCATCAGATTTGAAGATGACTGCCTTGTAGTGCATTATAGAAAGGCTTTATGGGAAGTTACTCAATCTGGGCCTGGAAAATTTGATTAGGTTGTGCAGAAAGCAGGAAAAGTTATATCAGATAAAAGTAGAAGTTAACAAGGACTTAGAGATAGCGAAGTGAAGTTTTAGTTATGCACATGCCAAGACTTGTGCAAAATTAGGTGGATGATCCAGTGCAATATTAAGCTAGGAAGGACACGTGAGGCACAATGGAAGTTGTAGAGTGAAGGTCACCATGGGAGGGTTTTTTTCCCAATTTTTATTAGATATTTTCTTCATTTACTTTCCCTATACCCTCCCCCATCCCCGCCCTGCTCCCCTACCCACCCACTCCCACATCTTGGCCCTAGAGCTCCCCTGTACTAGGGCATATAAAGTCTGCATGACCAAGGGGCCTCTCTTTTCAATGATGGCCAACTAGGCCATCTTCTGCTATATATGCAGCTAGAGACACGAGCTCTGGGGTAGTGGTTAGTTCATGTTATTCTCCTGCCTATAGGGTTGAAGACCCCTTCAGCTCCTTGGGTACTTTCTCTAGCTCCTTCCTTGGGAGTCCTGTGTTCCATCTAATAGCTGACGGTGAGCATCCACTTCTGTGTTTGCCAGGCACTAGTATAGTCTCCCATGAGACAGCTATATCAGGGCCCTTTCAGCACTATCTTGCTGGCATATGCAATAGTGTCTATGTTTGGTGGCTGATTATGGGATGGATCCCCAGCAGCCGCAGTCACTAGTTGGTCCATCCTTTTGATTCAGCTTCACACATGATCTCTTTAACTCCTTCAATGTGTGCTTTGTTCTTAATTCTAGGAAGGGGCAAAGTGTCCACATTTTGATCTTCATTCTTCTTGAGTTTCATGTGTTTAGTAAATTGTATCTTGGGTAGTCTAGGTTTCTGGGCTAATATCCACATATCAGTGAGTACATGTTATGTGAGTTCTTTTGTGATTGGGTTACCTCACTCAGGATGATGCCCTCCAGATCCATCCATTTGCCTCGGAATTTCATATATTAATTGTTTTTAATAGCTGAGTAGTACTCCATTGTGTAAATGTACCAAATTTTTTGTATCCATTCCTCTGTTGAGGGACATCTGGGTTCTTTCCAGCTTCTGGCTATTATGAATAAGGCTGTTATGAACATAGTGGAACATGTGTTCTTATTACCAGATGGAACATCTTCTGGATATATGCCTAGTAGAGGTATTGCAGGATCTTCCGGTAGTACCATGTCCTATTTTCTGAGGAACTGCCAGACTGATTTCCATGGGAGGGTTTTAACTATTGGGTTTCATCTGACATCATAGGAAATGCAATGTGCAGGCCTATACTTTAAAATGGGATGTGTGTGTGTGTGTGTGTGTGTGTGTGTGTGTGTGCGTGTGTGCGTGTGTGTCTATTTAGAGAATGGGAGATAATAGGCTGTAAATAGTAAGAATTCTGAGAATTGGAAAGCAATGAGAGCCTGTTGTAAGTGAACCTAAAATGTCATGAATTTAAGAAAGTTTATACAGAAGGGATTTGAGGGAGAAATGGAGGAATGATGTAAATATAATGCTCATGTGAAGTCTTCAAATAATAAATAATTTAAAATTTTAAAATGAAATGTGCTATGTCAACCACAGACAGTAGAAGGAAGATGAATAGAATTTGTGTTGGTATGACTAGAGATAATGAATAACATGGATTTTTCCAAGTTTTTTTTACCCCGTGACCAGCAACAGAACGGAACACAGCCATATGAAGAATTGATTTGGATTCAGTCCCACGGCAACTGAAAATCTTTTCAAAGCTGATATACATGTTGTTCCTCACCTTTGCTGCTCCCTGGTGCCTGAGAGCGTGAAGTGAAAAAACACACAGCAATTCCTTATGGTCTGTGATTGACTGACTGTTAAAATTATATCCAGGCCAGGTGTATGAGGATATACAATTGTACAGGTTCCAGAAAATAGCTGACCTGTTCCTTCCACCTCATGGGGACGTGCTCTGTAGACACCTTCTTTTCAGAAGGGTCCCAATTTCTTACTTAGAGGACATTTGGACCATTGCAAAAGACTTCAGTGGCTTAGGGAACTCCTCTGGTCAGTGGGTGGCAGTGTTTCACTGTAGAAGGTTCATAGACTATATGGGCCTAATCAGCATCAATCCTTAGAACTATGACGGCTCATTAATCTCTAGGATTCCAGACTCGGGCAATTAAATCATCTTCAGAAATACTTGATGCATCCTTTGAAATACATATTCCCATACTGTAGTAGTTGCAGATTCTCATGCGATCAGTCTGGGATGGGGCCAGATAGATAAGGGCATGTTTTAGCATCTATGGTAATTTTGAGAGAATTTAATCTTTCTAAGTTTTAGTTTTCATCATATTGCTGTGAATATTACATGAGAAAATAAACCTGAATCTAAACTAGCTTTTCTTTCCCCTTTCTAAAATGCCACCATTTCTCATCAGTTTGAAACTTGAATTAAAGAGCTCATATAGCAGAAAGAAAACTAGTGAATTTTGCCCAACAAAATAGAGAAAATATAGTATTAATTTGATAATAGCATTACATTCTGAATAGACAGTAGAAAGTACAAATCTCTTGCTTCCAATTTTTTTATCCTTTTTGAGATTATAATAGAAATAAAAATGTCTGCTTTCCCTTCCTCAAAATTCTGATATAGTCCCCTTGTTCTATCTCAAACTAATGGCATCTTTCTATTTTCATTAATTGTTGTTACACACATAAATGTATATGTTTACACTTTCCAAACTTAGGTCAACACAACATGTTCAGTCTGTATAATGGTACTTGTATGTATGTTTTCAAGACTGATCATTTGGTATTGGATAACTAATTGGTGTACTCTTCTCCAGATAAGAGTATTTTTCTCACTTTTAGCTTTTCTTAGGTACCTGTAGTTCTTTCTGTTGGGTTGAGACATGATGGGCTTTCCATCAGCCACTTGAACATGTGTAGTAACCACATTCATTTTTTTTTAATCAGAGTAAAAATTGCCAGAATCAAAATAGCAATAAAATAGGAGACATTTCTCTATATAGTTTAATATAATGTCCACATTTATTATTGATACAGTGATCATTTAATTTACAAATGTGTTACAGCTTCTTAGATTAAAAAAGAATATATAGTTAGGTTAAATATATAAAGGTCTTCCTCAACTCCAAGTTGAATACAATTAAATAAATAAAAAACTCTTCATGTCAATAATACAAACTGTTACTTGTGCTGTATACTTTCAGACTGATTATCCACGGGAAGGAGATTGCAAGAGTTCAACACATTATACACAACAGCATGTAGCATACATGTCTGCTGTCCTTGAAGCTTATAGCACATAGTAATCACTCTCATGCACATTATACACGGTTTCTGTGTTGCCAGAGTCAGCTGACCTTCCCACTCTGGAGGGTTGTTTGAATAGAGTCCCACTGTATTTTGTGACAATACCATAGTATCTCCTTCCATTGGCTTTGCCTTGTTCTTCTTGTTCATGCTTCAAGTCTCTACCTGGATACCTTGTGTTAATCCATTCTGACTCATCTGTACTTCCACTGGGCCTGCTGAGTCACCCAAGTAGGCCAGGTTGGTCCTGCAGGCAGTCTCACTGGCATGTTCCTTCTGTTCTTGATACCATCTTTTAATTCCTGTCAGCCAGGAACCACTCACTTTAAAGTATTCACCTGAAGGTCATTTAGAAGATTTAAGTAAATATTTGATTTCAGGAACCTGGGATAAGAATCCTTTTCCATGAGGGTATATATGACTTTTTGTGCTTCATCAAAAGATGTGGGAGTTGGTGTTTTAATCTTCTTGGCTGTCGATTCTCGAGTATGAAAGTCAATATTGATCTGAAAAGAATAATTTCTTAATTAATGTGCACTTGCAGTTTATGCTAAATTTTATTATACTATTAGTGTTCCATAAGCATCTTAAATTGGTTTACATTCTTATTTAAATTAGTTCAATTATATTCTGAATTGGTGTTCTAAGACAGCCCTATACTAGGTGTATGGGCTATAGAGAAATGCAGCAAAAGTATTTTTTTCTTTCTGCATCTGCTTATGGTGTAATTGGGAGAAAGAAAATAAATAGGCATGAAAAATTAAATATCCCCAGAACATAGTCCATATATCACAATAGAACATCATAGGCATTTTAGGTTTACTTAATGGGAATATTTTCCTGGAAGATCAGCACTGTTAAGTAGCTGTACATGTTTTTGTTACTTTGATTGTGTGTGTTATGGAGGTCTGCATTTTATCCTTATCTGAGTTACAATAGCTCACTAAGGGTTCTTTAACTTATAAATCTGGCCTGCAATACCACATTTCATTCTCCATCCTACCAGGTTGGATAGTTTTGCAAAATCTTTTTAGTCTCTCTACTAGATATCTTTACAAATACAGAAAATGGTTCCACTGCAGTGAATGGATAAATGAAAATATTTGTAGATATGCAAAACTATGATACTACGGATTTCATCGTAACCTATTTCTATATGTAGGTAAAATTTACACACTCTGATACTAATGACAATGCCTTTAATACTCACTTGTTTCACAGCATCTGAATGCACAAATGATTTGTATATATCCTCTGCTTTCTTATGCAAAAGATCAGTCTCTGTCTTCTTATAGTCCTCACAAGCCAACCAGAATTCAATATTTTCTTCACTGAATTCAGACTTTAGAAATTTCCCAAAGACATTTTGACCTGCTAAAATAAGAGGGATTGAGAAAATTGAGTCAGTAAAGGAATATGCTGTAGAAGAGATTTATAAGCAAAGTCACAGTATTATTATATGCACAAAGGTACTAGATAGCTACTGCTAAAACAGCTGTGCCATAATTTGTAGAGAGGCAGACATAGAGACTGTTATGTGTGGAATCTGGCACCAAACAAACTGTCCATAGTCATATAATGTTTTGTGTGTTCACATAAGTGTACTTTGCTTCCTCCTGTATTTAAAGTGACACCGAGCTCTGCTGACTGTAGAACAATGTCATTACTTATAGGCACCAAAATGTGAGCAAGAGTGCAGAGTCCTTTCTGCAAGGAAATGTTAATGATTTAGGGTATTAACATCGTTTGATAGTTAAAAATATAATTTCCTCATCCAAACCATGGTAGTTAGATAATGTTGGGATAGCTTGTCACCTGTATGTTTAGCACCCTGGTTATATTTGCTAGTGCCATTGACATTTATATACCATTTACTCAGCTTCATTGTAGAGTAAGTCTTGTTGTAATCATAGGATCAAACCAAGCTGAATTTCTTCGACTTCCCAAGTAAGTTTCATAGTGTCTTTCTAAAAAGAGGGTAAACTTATTCCTGAGACCAAGCTGATTGTCTTCACTTCTGAATAAGATCCTAATCACAATAGTGTAACAATCACACCATGAGGAATGGAGGGAGGCTGGTTTCATTCTTTTTTTTTTTCCTTCCATCAGAAAACCCCCACAAGCCTCTCTTGAGCCTATATTAAAATTGTATCATGCTGAACACTTGTAGTATTTACTTGGTATATCCAAGCATCTTTAATGAAGTAATAGACTGTGTGTTTGCACTTGAATCCTTGCTATATTTAAAATACCTTCCATGTAAGTTGGACAAAAGAGTTAATAGGTATGTGGATGATAGATGACTAATTAAATAAACGAGTCCTACGCTTTACATTGAATGGTACAAAGTACGTTTTAAGTAACTTTCAAAATAGCAATTCAAATGATGTGATATTTTCTTGGCTTTTAAAACTTTGAAGCTGCAATGTACTTTTATTCCCCTTTAGTTTGGTTTTTGAACGCTTATTATTATTTGATGTGTATATGTGTGTCTTCTTCTCCTTTCCCCTCTCCATGCAGAAGCACCTGTGGACAGGTGCCCACAGAGGCCAGAAGAGGGCACAGGAGTTACCGGTGGATTGTTGTGAGAGCAGTCCCTTGAGTGCAGGGAAACAGTCATCTTTAAGAGCAACAAGCAACCAGCCATCTCTCCAGCATCATAGCCTAATTTCAGTTTTGGTATTGAATGCAAGAAAACATGTAGCTGTTTTGGCAGATTTGTCTAAAGGACAGTGATAAAAATCTAGTGCTATATTACTGAGTCACAGTGTGATAAAATTATGAATGATTCAAGAACTAAAATACTTCATTTTTGCATACTTGCTTTTCTTCCTTTGATAACATACATCAATCATCCATCCAACTTATTAAATTATCAAGCTGACCCCAAAACAATGGATAGATAGGAATACTTACTCTGGTTGGCAAGGAGTTTTTCCAGAGACTGAGACCACTGCATTACCTCTTCAGCAGAAAGTCTATAGTTAACAAAAATCATCTAAATTAATAAACTAGTTTTGGAAATCCCACTTGATACAATAATGGCTACTATATATTGATAACTAAGATTCTTCCTTATGACTTCTATTATTAATTTTATGTGTAAAGTTTCTTTTAATTGCCATAGTTATGAAAAAATCTGTCAAGACAGTTAAAATCTAAGTAGATAAAATAGAAAGACACAAATAGAAAATTGATATGGACATATTAGTAATTACTGTTCATTGTCTCTAATGTGGTCTAATCTTGTTAGGCTTGATACCTTAAAGAAATTAACTCCATTGCATGCAGTATTTTTCTATGCCCTTTTAAAGACCAAGGCTTCACTCAAGCCCGCTGCCCATCCCCCTGTCTCAACCTCCAATACTGGAATTACAGGAGTAAGCTGTCGTGTCTAGAAGCATGCAGTACCAGTATCATGCTAAGACAACAGCTAGCTTCTAGGATGCTTAGACACTTATAATATTTCAATATATTCAGTACATACATGTCTTTGGACTTGGCCGATTTCATCCCAGATTCCAGATGTGGGATCATAGATCTCAGGTATGTTTTCACGTCCATTCCACTACAAAAGACAGCAAAAATTCATAATTCTCTAGAAGAGTTCTCCTTATCTATGAAAAGAACATGAAGCAAACATATCCGAGGAAGAAGGTAATAATAAGAATAGCTAACACAATATTTTATTATGTTAAAATAGAACTCATTTTTATGAACTAAGTCCAGAAAGATTTCTCCAGACTTTCTTGTAACATGATTTATTTTCCAATAAAACTGAATCTCACTTATAAGTCAGAGAAGGTAATTGCTCTGCTCTCCATAAACCAAAAATGCCAGCACTCACGTCCATTCACTCCCACTCCTTTGGCCATAAAAGATAATCGAAGAGACACACTGAAGGAACTTACAAAGTCTTTGGCCTCTTTTTCTGCTTTTTGTCATCTAGAAGAGAATGGCTGTGTTCTTTCGAATCCTTTGGGCTAGCAGAGAAGAACATTCCTGGCATTTTGTCCAACCTTGGCATGGAGATGGCTGCCGCTCTCATGGTCTTCTCGCAACGAGTGAGTGTCTGTTAGTCTACGACTGCTGCTTTATATAGCATAAGGCAGACAGGCACTTGCTGTTCAGGGAGTCTGTTTATCAAGTGATGTTACCACAGGCACGGAAGTTCCTCCTTTCTTGGTGTGTTGTGACGTGTATCTTGAAGAAAAAAAAGTGTACAGTGATATCTTGTGGTTGAAACTCAACTGAATGAGAGCAGGTCATTTGATTAGGAAGGCAGGAACAGAATTATGCACATACACACACACACACACACACACGCACACACACACACACACACACACACACGCACGCACACACACACACACACACACACACACACACACACACACACGGGGGGGGGGCATATACACGTCTGGAGCAAAGGCAGTGTCAGCCTTTAGTTTGAGTTAGTGCTTTTTCTTTTCCTTGAAAACTATATGTTCTGATCAATGTTACATTTGCTATATTTTCTGTATCATGTGGAAATTCAACAGTAGAGTCCTATCCCTCCCTCCACCTTGATACTTGGTGTAGTTCTTGAATATAAAATCATCTGATCACAATGTTTTTTCTCCTTTCTTAAAAATTAAAAATAGATTTCCTTGTCATACAGTACGATCTGATTACAGTTCCCCTCCTCTAGTTCCTTCTAGTTCCTTCCCAATATTTTAAGAGTTCTTCACCACTGCCACCCATATGAAGCAGTATAAGATTAACATATTTTTTATTCTGACTACTCTGTGTCTATCTGGTAAGATGGAGATCTATGGGAGGTTGTCTACACCTGTGGTGTCTGGAATCTTGCCCATCATTTCCATCACAAGGAACATTCTTGTTAGAATTTTCCAAGGTGTGTACAAAATATTCTACCAGTGAGACACAGGATGACCTTAGGGAGCATTCTGTTTCTAATGTTACTTTTATAATTAGACTATAAGTGATGTGCCACATTGTAATTGTGTTCAATAATTAAGATAACATGGTAAAATTAAAGAAAACCTATGAATAAAAGTGTACCTAACATACAGACCTTATGTAATGATAAAGATACCAATCTTTAAAAATATAGTATCTGAGGGAAAATTCAAAGTAAACTCAGAATTTGTTTGGATAAGTCAATCATTTGTACTACTTAGGATATAATAATTGAATTTTTTGGCAATATCTCCAGAGAGGCAAAATCTAGCTTTAATTGAGATGATTACATTACAAAAATCATTACTCATTGATAAAAATCATGTATCAGAGCAGAGATATTAATGCAATATAACATCTTAGAGAGTTTATACAAGATTTATGCTATGGCATTTTATAGGATGGCCAAATTTACTTTGGGCAGATTGAATTTTGCCTTTCAGTAGATGATAGCCTTATCAAAGAGACTTTTGGTGAAATTAGGAAAAGTTGACTTAAAAAATGAGAGGCATATTAATTTTTCTTTGTCCTTTAAAAAAATCAGTATGATGCATAAAGTCTGCAGTAAATATTTATATTATTGCAACATTCACTATGGTTATGAATGACTATTTCATACATTGGTATCATCTGATGCTTACCAGATAACATGATTCACTTAAGAAAGAGAAGTAGTGAGATGAGCTGGCCACTTTGAAAGTGACCCAAACAAAACTGATGGGCTGTGACAGTTGACGTAAAGATGAGTGTTTGTTTACTTCCTGTGGTCCAACTCAGACTTACTTTCCTGTTAAAATCTTCACCGTTTCTGTTTCTCATGTTTGTTTATTGATAAACTCCATTATCCTGTGGATAATGTGTATAAGTTAAGTGCTTGAGAAACTCCTACCCCTCTGGATAACTGTGTGTAAGTTAAGTGCTTGAGAAACACAATTTAAAGGTTAATTTAATGAACCATGGTTATCGGTTATCCATATACCCTGGCAATTTCCAAAGACTGTGCAAGAACTGTTCCTTTGGATGTTATGAGCATCAGAAGAGTCAGTAGAAGCAGCAGAGGATATAGCACCAGATATGTCTGGGATATGTGAGATTTTGCAGAACCATAGCCTTTTTTAGATAAGAAATGTGGGCTTTTTTTTTTTTTCCAACTTTTATTAGATATTTTCTTCGTTTACATTTCAAGTGTTATCCAGAAAGTTCCCTATACCCTCCCCCCTCCCGGCCCTGCTCCCCTACCTGCCCGCTCCCACATCTTGGCCCTGGTGTTCCCCTGTACTGGGGCATATAAAGTCTGCATGACCAAGGGGCCTCTCTTCCCAATGATGGCCAGCTAGGCCATCCTCTTCTATATATGCAACTAGAGACATGAGCTCAGGGGGTACTAGTTCATGTTATTCTTCCACCTATAGGGTTGATTTTTAAAATGTGGGCTTTTATTTGGTTAATTTTAACTAAAATAATATAAAATTAACAGGTCTCATTATGTCATTCCACACATACATTGTTCCCGCTGCTCCTCCTTCCTTTCTGGCATCACATACTTTCTCCCAAGAACCTTGCTTCTGCTTTTACATCAAGTACATTCTATTGCTTTTTCTCCTTCCACATTGAGATCTCAGTTAGGCTTTCTTTTCTAGCTTCCTGACCCTTCCTCCCCCAGCCCTGATCCAACTCTGCATGTGACAGAAAACATCCATTCTTTGTCTTTCTGAATCGATACATTTTTATTTACCTATGTTTTTCTGGCCATTTTTCCTTTATACTCCATGTTTTGTTTTCTTTATGGCCCATTAAAGTTTTCTCTCTCTCTCTCTCTCTCTCTCTCTCTGTGTGTGTGTGTGTGTGTGTGTGTGTGTGTGTGTGTAATGTTTCATTCACCTATTTTTGGTCACCTAAATTGCTTCCATTTCTTAGCTATTTTGAATAGTGTATCAATAAATTTATATGCAAGTCTTTCTGTGGTATGCCGACTTAAAAATCCTTTGGGTATATGGCTAGGAATGAGATAGATCTGCCTTATGGTAGGTTTATTTTATTTTATTTTATTTTATTTATTTTTAACTTCCAATAATGAGTACACCTGTTTATTCTCCCATCAACAATAAGAAGTCATCTCCCCCCCTCATCCTTTCTAGTAATTTTTTTATCATACTGTTTCTTGATAATAGCTAAACTTATTGTGGTAAGATGAATCTCAAAGTAATTTTAATTCACCTTTTTTTTTATGGCACAGGAAGTTGTGCAAAATAGTTTTTTATAAAAAGTGCCCTCTTCACACCAGGTGAAGAAGCTGTGTTCCAAGAAAAAAAACTATCTCTTATGTATTAAGGAACTGCTATAACACCTTAAGCATATTGTTACTACAGTAGAATTATTTATAATTATATTGGCTTTCTTAAGCTCAGATACAAAAAAAAAAAAAAATTCCTAAAAGGGGGAGGGGGCTGGTGTTCTCAAGTTCCTGAGTCAAAAGTGCCAGGTGAAACTACTCTCCTAAAGGCCCCTAAACAGCCTCTATAACATCTCTCCCTGTCAAAGCCAGGCAGACTTGGTTCAGGTGTATCAGAAATGACCGAAGCATGCAGACAGGGCCTGGAAGTTCTCTGTCACGGTCAGACCTCTCTTTCTAAAATTCATCCAAAATAGAAAAACTCCACATAACTTCACTGAATCAATCAGTGAGTTTGACATAGAGATTTCCGTCAAACCAAAGAGCCTTAGCTCTCTGAAACTATCTCATGGTAACCATTTTCTCTGTGAAATTGTCCTTAAATAACCAATAGACCCACACTGACATGTTATTGTCACTCAGAGAACATAGTTCACAGTAGTGCTCACTGTGGATGCAGCTGATATTATGGACTTTAGCGTATATGGTGCTGTGCAGTTGCTGTCATGACGTCATATAGGATGGCTTCTTTTCTCTCAAAATACTAGTTTATGTACATACCTATTTAGCAACAGGGTCTCATGCAAACAAGGTTGACTTTGAGTTTACTGTGTATCCAAGGATGATTTTTGAACTTCTGATAATCCTGCCTCTGGTAGCATAATCCTGGGAGCCTGGATCCCTGGTTTATGCTACCACATGGAGTTTTAGGCAGTGCTGATGATTCAGAGAACACAGGGCTTTATGCGAGCAAGGCAAGCATTCATCAAATACAAATGAGCGGCTGTTCCAACACAGTGTCAGAAGTTTAAGAATGGCTATAATTCTTGATGAAAAAAGTGAGGAAAATTTTAATCTTTCCTTAACTGATTTTATAGTTTTGTTCAAAGAATTCCAACTATAATATTACTAGGAACTTTGCTGAATGATACTGGCAATCATGACATTGAATACCCTGGTGCTACATCTTTGTTTTATCGTACAAATCTTGTAGGAATTAGGAATTAATGGGACAAAGGACAATATTGAGTGTGAAGTTGTATCTGTACTGGAAGAGTTGGACACAGAAATTTTGATCATTTTAAACAACACATTTAATTTCATTTCTACAATGGAATGCATGCAAGGTACTACAAAAAAAAAAAAAAAAAAAAAAAAAAGCAAGACCATCTCTGTCCCAGAGTATTTAAAGTGTATCTAGTAGAGGAGGCTGATATTTAAGCAAGCGATCACCTTGGGAAGTGGCATCAGAAAGGAGTGCACAGAAGGAACCCACATGGGAATGACTGGCTTTGAAAGCATGGGAAATGAAGCCATGTACAGTTGCACTGGCTGCAAGCCCCACATTCACTCTTTGCTTCTTTTGCTGTGTTTGGCACTCCCAGCAAAGTACAGAAGATAGTCCTAGACAGAGACAGTCATCGGTAAGTAGATACCTATTACACATACCATGATTGTGAAAGAATGGATCCTGTATGTAAACACAGGAAGTTAAATGGACTCTGACATATACTTTTTGTTTAGAATAGTCACTGGGTTAAAGTGATGGTCTTTTATGACTCCTTTGACCTGACTAGCTATTCCCACTAATTGTCTGGGTCCTGGACATTAGAAGAATCCCTCAGCATCTTCAGTGCTACCAATAGTATTTCAAAGAGTTTATTTGCAACAGTGTTAAAACTTCAATAATTTAGTGGGGGCGAGCTGGCAATGATATTCCTGACAATTTTGTATCATTTATGAATGAAATACTGAACATTTAGACTTGCTCTTTTTTAAAAAATCTTATCTTCTAAATGAGGAACTCTGCTGATAGTTTTCTTATTTTTCAAACACAGATGTCTGCAAGATGGTGAACTTGATTGAGCTCAGTAAACTGCAACTGAGCAAGATAAGAATCTAGTTTCTTTTTCTTACCCTGCTCTAATTAACTTCTAGTCAAGAACAAATTTCTTGTTTCTATAAACTGACTCTTTATTGGAAACAGACTGTGAGACTGTTAGGTTCTCAGACTCACATGATTTTATAAACTCTTACTTGTCTTATCTGAACGCTTCTTACCAACGAGCCTTCTGCACTAACACTATTTTCCAAGTCGCTCTCTAAAACACCAAATAAATCTTTGGCTACTATCATTTCTGAAATGCTTTCCTCACCCTGGATTAATTTTAACTTATTTTCCCCTTATTTTTTTGTGAGCTTTTCAATACAGGAGAGTAATATTTGAATCAATCTAAAAGTGTTTGGTAAATAAAATTCAGGTAGTCATGAAGCCAGCATAGTGTTACTATGTTTTAGTAAATAGAAAACTTTGCTAGGAAAATATTAGCAATTATTTGGAGTTTGGATGGGATATCATATTTCACAGCACATGGCATGAGTGGAAAAGCAGAGGAATTCATAGGTCAGCACACAGAAGCAATTTGAAAGGCAGTGTTTTTTATTTTTCTTCTTTTTTTTAAAAAAAGTATTCATAATAGCCAGATACTGGAAACAACCTCAACTGAAGAATGAATAAAGAAAATGTGGTACATTTACACATTGGAATACTATGCAGCTATTAAAAACCAAGATGTCATGAATTTTGTAGGCAAATGGATTGATCTTGAGAATATCATACTAAGTGAGGTAATCCAGTCCCTAAAGGACATGCTTGGTATGTACTCATTTATAGGTAGATATTAGCCATAAAATACAGGTACTCTATTATACTTCACAGGTGTAAAGAAGCTAAACAAGAAGGAAGGCACAAGAGAGGAAGCTTGAATCTCACTTAGAAGGGGTAGTAAAATAGTCATAAGAGGCAGATGAAGAGAGGAAACTGGGAGGGAGGGAGGGAGGGAGGGGTCAGAGAATGAGGGGTTCAAGATCAGGCGTGAGGAAAGACAGGAGAGATGGCTAGATGGTCATGAAAATGAATGGAAATATGCAACTGATGGAGGGGGGAGGAGATGGGGGCATCTCTAGGAGGAGGCATGGCCTGGGACAAGGGAGGTGCCCAAGGATCAATGGGGGTGACCTTATCTATGACTCACTACATTGCGGGAATGGAACCTGAAGAGGATACCTTCTGTATCCAGACAGGAATCTCAGTGGAGTATAGACACACCAACCCACCCAGAAACTTTCAACCTAAAATTTATTCTGTCTATAAGTAATGCAGGCACGGGGGAGGGAGAAAAGACTGAGGGAATGGACAATCAATAGCTGGTGCAACATTAGACCAATACAATGTGCAGGCACCTATCCCTAACAATATTAATGATACTCTATTATGCTTGCAGACAGGAGAGGTTGTCCTCTGAGAGGCTCCGCCCAGCAGCTGACTCAGATAGATACAGAAATCCACACCCAAACAGTGGATGGAATTTGGTGACACTTATGGAAGAATAGGAGGAAGGATTGAGGGCCCTGAAGGGGATAGGAACTCCATGAAAAGACCAATAGAGTCTTCAAAGCTGGACCCTTGGGGCTCTCAGTATCTGAACTACCAACCAAAGAACATAAATGAGCTGGATCTAGGACTACCTACACATATGTAGCTGATGTGCAGTTTGGCCTTCATGAGGGTCCTGAACAACTGGAATGGAGGCTATCCCAAAAGCTGTTGCCTGTATGTGGGATATGTTCTAACAGCCTGGCTATCTTGTCTGGCTGCAGTGGGAGAGGAAGCACCTTGACTTGCATTGACTTGCAGAGACTTGAAGTGCCAAGGTGTGTGTGGAAGATACCCAAGGGATGCCCCATCTGCCAAGAAGAGAAGGGGAAGGGGGAGAGTGAAGGATTGTGGGACAGGGTGACTGTGAGGGGGAAGTGAGCAGGATATAAGGTAAAAAAAATTTAAAAAAGTTCTCTCGTACACTACATCTGGACCTCAGACTCTCTTCCCTCTATTCCTCCCAGTTTCCCTCCCCTCCTACCCCACCCTCAGATCCAGTGTTCCTCTGTTTTCCTTCAGAAAAGAGAAGGCCAATTTTAAATGGCAGGAAGTCAGTGACCCTGTAAAGCTTTAAAGGTTCTAATGCAGAAGTCTAGTGCTTTGCTGCTATTATACATTGAAGCAACGACATCCACAACTTATTGCTCTGTTTCCCATATGATTATAGGATGTGATTTCTTAGAAAAGAAAAAGCTATTAGTCATGATTATTCTAGTCTTTCCACAATCATACCACTTAGTGCTTGCAAACACAATAACTGCTTTTCCCTTGTATCCTTCATAATGTTTTGCACTTGTGTCTTGTAACACTTACTTTATGCTACTTGTATAGAGCTGGTCCCTGTTAGAGCATTTACCCTTACAGACTAAAGTTCATTGTACAGGGAGATACTCTGCATGCTACAAAAGGAGAATGGTAAACACCAATCCAGCTGTAAACTCTTTGGTCTACAATGATTAACTGCTTGCAAGATTCACTACTGCATTAACAGCATAAGCTTGTGGGAGTATACAACCAATATCCGATTGGATTTAAATCCCACTGCATGAGACACCTGACACTGCTCTGCTGGCTGAAATCCTGATACCAAATAGGCCAGTGATGTAGGGGAAAACCAAACACTACTGTTCTTCTAAAGGAATATAGTCATAAAATGACCTCCAAATGACATTAGTGCCCTTCTCAGCCATCATCAGAGAAGCTTCCTTCTGCAGTAGATGGGAACAAATACAGAAAGAGACAGCCAGATAGTATGCAGAGAGTAAGAGGTCATGGAACATCTAGTCCTAAATGGGATGTCTCCAATAAATTCTTCCCTTAAGGCACAAGGAAAGCTGTGGAAGGGGAAGCAAAAAGATTATAAGAGAAAGAGGGGATGGAGAATGCCAAGGAAACAAGGCCTTCTAAACACAGCATGACCCATGCACCTATGAACTCACAGAGACTGAGGCAGAATACACGCGGCCTGCATAGTGTCTGAGCCAGATGGGGTCCCAACACTGAAAGAAGTAGACACATGGCCCCCATCATGTACCCAGAGCTATCTCCAGTTGATACCCACTTGTAAATGGGAAATTAGTTCTCTTCAGAGTCACTGGGGATACAGAAAACTCTTAGGGCAAGCCTCATGATCAGCAGTAGTTCACCAGCATGGAACCAATTCAATGGTGTTTTTGGAAGATTTATTTTTTTTGTCTCATTTGTCTTTTGTTTCTTTTACCATATTATGGTTTATATCTGTTATTGTTTTGTTTTATCTTATTTTGTTTTATTATTATTCGTTAGATGCTTGTTTTCTAACGAGAAGCAGGAAGAGTGTGGGTTTGGATGGAATGGAAAATGAGGATCTTGGAGCAATTGGAGGAGGGGAAACTGGAATCAGAAAATATCATAGGAAAAAGAAATATTTTCTATAAGAGAGAAATAGAGGAAAAAATAAAGAGTGGGATGCATCTAACAGCAAGAAAAGTGTGATGCTAAGAGCTCATTGTCAGAGAAATAGGCATGCCGTTGAGCTCTTCAAGGGCTGCAGTGGATGTAGACATACCAACTGTCTAGACATTCTTGCTGCACAAGGATAGCCACAGGAAAAACCACGCTGCAAAGACTGAGATAGATAATTATGTTTTTCAGTATATAGACACTGACATATAACTGTAAGAGCCTTGAGCAATCAGGCCCTCATAACAATAGTAAATGATGGTAGCTACCAGGCCTTAGTGCTTGGGGATGGGTTTTTAATACTGCCAGTAACAGGGAAACACAGAGATAGAGAGTAAATAACTGATTGCCAAGGAGGGAGGGCATAGCATGGAAGGTGAGAAGTGACAGCATGGATTGGTATGTAGTAGATATGTAGCTCTGAGCCATCTAAAAAAAATCTGGGGTTGTACACTGATATTGCAAGAAAGTCTTTAAAACAAAAAATAATGTAAATTACTTCAGTTTAATTAGGAGGGGTGAAAAGTTTCAGTTGTGGAGCACTGCTGAGTTGCCTATAGAAGAGTTTTGTTGTTAGAAGCACCAGGTAGTAAATAATGAAATGTCCTGAAGCCTACGAGTATTTTGAAGAATCAACAGAATGCTGGATAAAGTGATCTGGGCTTAGCCACAGAATCCCTGTGAATTATGAATGTGCTGAGTCCAGAACCTGAAAAAAAATTAAGAAAACAGATCTCAGCAGCTTGTGGGGTTTATATATCACGTCTCCAAAGGCGGGGAACTACTCAAGTGTAAACAGCTATGTTTTATCCCTATTTTCCTCTCTGCTGAGTTTTGTCTTATGATTATTGGATGGTAGAATTCATTTAATGAGAATTCAGAGTGGACTAAGAAAAAAAAAATCCTTAACCTTGTTTTATCCTTTTTCTCAGATGTTATAAAAAAATCAATAGATGTAAATTCCTAAGCTGTTAGAAATTGCTTTTTTACTTTTTGAAAATCTGGTGATGTTAATTTGAGAATATTTTCCTTTCTCATTTTATAAGATTGCAAGTTTATTTCATGTTTGATATATATATGGTGTTGTGTCTTTTCTCATTGTTGGTTTTGCTCTGACAGTGTTCTTGGCTGAAACAGTAACATTTTAGTATATCGGAAGCAGTGTATAGAACTATCAAAAGAAGAGGGGCTTATGTGAGAATTTGTTACTCTATTAACCTCTGGTTTCTTTTTATAAATATTTATTTATTTATATTATTTATATGAGTACACCATAGCTATCTTCAGACATATCAAAAGAGGGCATCAGATCCCATTACAGATGGTTGTGAGTCACCATGTTGTTTGTGGGAATTGATCTCTGGAAGAACAGTCAGTGCTTTCAACCACTGAGACATCTCTTTAGCCTAACCTCTGGCTTCTTATCTCACACTCTCTTCAGTAAGATTGAGGCATACTTTCTTCCCTATAGCACAGAGTAAGGAGGTTAGACATGCTTGTACCAAATGACAAGGGAAGGTTGGACCCAGGATAGCAAGAAGTCAGGAATGTTTGGGAAAAGGACTGACAGCAACTGTGATGCTGAGAACATCCACCGCATCTATGAAGGACATTTGCACAGACTTCAGTGCTCACTAGGGAACTCCGAGGGATTGCTAAGAAAACGGAAGGCACTCACAGAATGGAGGCTGTATCATAAACGATAAGACCTGTTCAACTTTGGAACTCACATTCTTCAATACGACTATGTGATAATCTATAAGATTTTTATAATTAAACCACAAAGGGTATAAAATAGGCTATAGATGATGTGATATATACAAAATTTTAAGTAATATTTTGTATATAGAAAATTTCTTCTATTTTACAATGTTTATTGATCATATCTGCCACTTTCAACTCTTCTTGAGTTACTCTACTCTATGTCCCTCCCAACTTCATGACCTCTCTGTTTTTTGTTATTAATATTCCCCTTAGTGTAAGTAGTACTTCCCACATACACATGGATGAGTAGCCATCCACTATGGTATGACAACCTCCCAGTGGCTTCATCCCCAAAGGAAAGTGACTTTTTTTTTCCTTAACAACTATCAACTGCCATTTGAAGTGACTTGCTGCTTTTGTGTAAGAAGTCACAGTTAGTGGATGTGTATCATTGCTCTGTTTAGAGGCCCCTGGCTTCTGTTGCACTCTCAACACTGGGTTCTCACTGAGACTTCTCTTGGATATCCTGTCGTTGCCCTGAGTCATGGAGATTCTAAAGCTTTGAATCTGTAGGACCAGCTCTTTCATGAACTCCAGCAGATCATAGATGGCCCAACTCCAAGCCCTGGGTCTGGGCTTAGGAGGTAGCTGAGCTGATCATCACGCCAGCTCACCTGAGCTGGCACAACCAGGGCAAGCTCAGTAGCGCTGCACTGGGAAGCTCACCCAATGGTGAATCTGGCAAGTGACAGGTTCAGCTCTCCTGCTCTCAGGGTCCCTGCTGGCTTACCTGCACCTTGGCCATCAGAGGGCAGCTCTACTGTCCTGCCCAGGCTATGTAGAGGGCAGTGAGGAGCTGGGCCACCTCTCCCATTCTGACATCAGGGCCAGCTCTCCTGATTGTTGCTGGCAGTTGAGATGTGATCAGTGGTGTGGGATGGGGGATACAATTGTCAATTTTAAAATCAGAAACATCACTCAGTTTCTTCCTTTTACCTTTAAAAATGTATTTCCTGCTGGAAATCTTGCAGGGTTATTCCTGAGCTTCTTGTGGCCTTCTTCCTTCCTTTCCTTCCTCTTTCTGCTTTGTTGACTCCATTGACCTCTTGATGAATAGAGTCTGGCTTCTTGATTTAATTATGAAAATGTAATTGTTATTCATAGCTTTCCTCTGTGAAATGAAAAGATAAAACAAAATGTATCAGTTAATATTTGGAATTTTAGGGTGACTAAAGGCTCAATATCTCCATTTACTAATAAATGGAAAAGTATTTAGGTAGTTTACAAGCAAAGCGTATTTCCTTTAAATGAACATTTTATGTGTTGCTAGCAGGTAAGAATGAGGATTGGCTTTTGTTGAGTCATATATGAAGGGCAATCAAAATTGTTCTCTATCCCATAGGAAGTAGAGTTTAGTGGAAAAACAAGATTATTTTCAAAATTAAAAGAGTTATGTTTTAGGTGTCTGAATGTAAACTCAATGAATGAGTTGTTTGTATGTTTGAATGTAAATTCAACACTCCAAACAATAGAGGCTTCCCCAAACCAGTTTCCAATGCAAAATTTCTTTGTATTTTCATTGTGCTAGTAGACAATGAAAAACACCTTAGATAGCCTCTCCATCTTGCCTAAAGCATAAACCATAATGCTCATATGGTGAGTGGAGCCTGACATGACAAGATTTATCTCTGATGTGTCTTATGTCAGCATCTCTAATTCTCACTTATCTCTAGCCACACTGGCCTTCTGGCTGAGCTTGACACGCCCATTTTCACCTTAACTGGGACATCCCCTTTAGTTGTGACTTTACCGGTGGCTATTTCTTCTGCTTGGAATAGCCCTGGATAACCTTTACATTAGCTTTAAGTTGTTAGTAAAATGTCATCTTTCCAATGAAGCCTTTTATATCCACCACAGTTCCACAGCTGTTGCTGCCTTCCCATCTTGGCTACCACTGATCTTTGATTTGATTTTTCATTTTAAAAGTTTCCAGTGCACTGCTTACCTCCACATATATTGTCTCTTTTGGATAGAATGGGAAGTTGAAAGGGTTAGGGATATTTATTTGTCTGTTTAACTTCAGTGTCCTGAAGAATACCTAGCACAGAGGAAGGGCTGGAGGAACAAAGATCCACAAAACATTGGACACCGGGGGCCAATCCTCATTATTTAGTTGAAAACTATTTATTAAGTTATTATTGTGTTCTAGTCACCCCATTCTGTATTAGGAAAAATCAAAGGTGAATCTCCATGGACAGAGACAAATAAATGGAAACCTTTGATACTTGTATTAAGTGTACCATGTAAGGCTAAGCACAGAGTGTTCTTAGAGCATCTAAAACTGGCCACTAACCCATAATAGAAAAGGTTACCAAGGAATCATTCATTTTATTTATTAAACAAATAAAACCTACTATGTGCCAGGCACGTTAAAAAAGGTATATACCAGTATATATCTTTTTGATGTGTTTGTTTATCATCTGCCTGAGCAGATGTCTTCCTAACACATGGTTTCTAAAGGATGAAAGCTAGAGGCAATCCCATTTCCTCTGCCTCTTTCCCTTACTATGTTTCGATTTTGTTATCTTTTTTTCTTGTAAAAGATTGGAGTACTTTTATCAGTGTACCTTGACTTTTTATCATATTTAAGAGAGATTGACAGCCAATGACAAGAGAGAAGAAAGTCAGTAACATGCCTTCAGGTCTAACCCTCTTTCTCATTCTAGTTTGTTAGTTTGGAGCATCAGTCCTGGGTGTGTTGCATCAAGGGCTAGATGAATGCTATGGGTAAGCCTTTCTGGGAAGGGTTCGTACCCCAAGTGGAGATGAGGTTATGTAAAGCCTCATCCAGGTATGCTTTGAACGTTTTCTTCAACCGTTTTGTGCTATAGACTTCTTTCTGCTAAGAGGCTAAAGAGCTTATATCACCACCAAGAGTTCTGTGAATATTTTATCTCTTCTCCCTGCTGAGTTCTCTCTGCTGATCTTAAAATCGTACATTATGCTTGTATTTAAGTTGGGCAAATGTGAGTGTTTCTGAAAATTACTTAATTAACAAAAGAAAAGAGAGCAGATCTTGGTTAAATATAAAGTGGGGGGAATTTATTTTAATTTATCTTTTCAATAAAGTTAGGGGAAACAGGGAAGGAAGAATTTTTTCTTGGTACTTAGAGGAAGAGTATTTTATGGAAATAGTATTTTAAATTGCTAAAAACATTCAAACATATGGTAACTAGTAACGTGTGTGTGTGTCTGTGTGTGTGTGTGTGTGTGTGTGTGTGTGTGTGTGTGTACAAGTTTTAGCTTCTTTTAAAAAAAATGTAGCTTAGCTTTCCAGATAAGACAGACAGGTTCAGGTGTGATGGTTTTATCTCATTTCCAACTGTGAGGAAACTTCCTATTTCACAATAGGTTGGATTTCCTAAGAAAAATGTTCTGAGACAGTCATTAGGGATTCAGTGCCTGTGAGTTCCCAGGAAACTAGCACGGAACTGGATTCAGCTTCCTTTACAAATCTGGCCTCAGCCAATCCCAGGATTGCCACAGATGCCATACCTGTCCTGCCCTTCAAACCAAGTCAGCCTTAAGGCATTGGAACTATTACTTCAAGCCTTACAGTGATGGTTCTGGTCTACTGTCTGTCTCTAAGAAAAGAGTGGCTGAGACAGGCCTCTTTGAATGGATGTGTCAGTTCTGAAATGCAGAGTATGAGTAGATAGCACAGTGGCCACTTTCACAAGGACATTCATTACGAATGAAGATTATATTCTCAAGTAGGTGAACACTTGTGTTACTAGACTACATAGGAAATCATTGGTTTCACTGATCAAAAGTTGTTAGGCCTTGATAAGTTCATGCAGTACATAAATTAATAAATTAGTGATTGTGCTAATGGTGATTTATGTGACTCCATCCACCAGTAGAAATATCAGTTGCTCATGGAACAGTTTATCTTTCTAAAGTCTATTGAATGGTACTATAGATTACCAATAGTTTGTTTGTTTGATTTTTTTTTGGGGGGGGGGATTACAATTTAATCACAACACTTTCTATGTTGTGGTAAATCTCCATCCCAAATAAGTCCCGGCAAAGAAAATGTGACTCAATTAATATGAATACAAGCTGTGCACCTAGATTGGGCAGATCTACCACTACACTACCATCTTCCACACCTACAAGAGCCTTTAGAACTTGCAGTTTCTCCAGGCCATGTGCTTCTGCTCCATTTTTCTTCCTCCTCCTCTGCATTTTCTCTCTCTCTTGCTCTCTCTCTCTCTCTCTCTCTCTCATTTTCTCCTTCTTCTCTCTCTCCAGCTTCTGTTCTACCTTCCCTTTATCTGCCCAATCATCAGCTCTTCTTTATTTTACAAATTAAGGTGGGAAGCAGGTTTGCAGGAAATCAAGTGAGTTCGAAACACCTCACAGGAGAACAGATTTAACATCAAACATAATTAGCCCCAGGGCTATCCACAACACTTCAGAACTCTCCCAGATACTCCTCCCAACTCTCCTTCAAATTGATAGCCTCTTTTTTCAGTAATTGTTATTGCATACATATGTATATTTTTATATGGATACATATTTCTAAATATAACCTGATGAATACATATAATGTTACTGGTATAATATCTTTTCAGGGTCAATGATTTGGCACTGGACAACCAATTGGTATTCTTTTCCTTGGGAAGGGTCACCTCTCCTGCTCCCAGATTTATTCAGTTGCCTACAGTTAGTGTGTAAGGTTGAGACCTTGTGGGCTATTCTCCTTGCAGTCTGACATGTTCATTGGTGTCCTTGTTTAATTCATGTTTGAGCAGTCATGTTGGTGAGTCTTTATGGGCCTCATTTCTGATAGGAACAGAGTCTGACAGTAAAGTCCCTGATCATCTGGCTCTTACAATCTGTCTGCCCCTTCTTCCACAATGTCCCCTGAGCTCTAGGTGTTGGAGTCTTTTGTGGAGGTATCCATTGGGACTGGGCTCCAAAACTCTGCATAAGTTAGAAGTGATTTGAATGCCCCCTCTCTGAGGACTAACTTTCCTGGGTAGCAGAAGGCACCATGCATACATCCAAAGGACTTGTGCTTTTTGATTTTTTAAATTTATTTTTATTTTTTCATAGGGCCAAGGGCCTCTCTTCCCATTGATGCCTGACAAGGCCATCCTCTGCTACATATATGTCTGGAGCCATGGGTCACTCCATGTTTTTAATAACTTCACAGTCGTTAACAATTGCAGCTATTCTCTTTCCACAACATCTTTGTGGACAGCTTTAAACATTCCACAATTCTTTTCTTGCCAAATGCCTCAGTTTTCTCTTTCTGCCCCTTCGTACTATAACCCTGAATAAGCATACTGAGGAATAGCCATGTTAGAGTCTGAATTATAGCCTGTCTTGCAATTTACTCCGTCAAGTTAATTAGTTCGTTACTTTTGAATTCAACCTCAATTAAGATTTTGGGACAGAGGCAGAAAGCAGTGAGATTCTTTGTCAAAATAGAACTTCATGGCTAACAGCTCAATAACCAACAGAGTCTTTGTTCCCTTCCATAACTAATCACACCAGGCCTCCCTGCTCATATCTGTCTCAACATTCTGGACTTCCTAAATCCCACCAGACTGAGCCACTTAACTCTGCTTACACAGCATTTAGAGGCTTCTTTGTAATTTTTATTTTCATTGAAATGCATGCGCCACTCCACCCTCCAGCTGGGTTCTGAAGATTTAAACACAGGTTCTCGTGCTTGCAAAAATTCTTTTACACACAGAGCCACTTCCTTAGGCCAGTCTAGGTCTTCATTATCTCAAAATTGCCATTGTTTTCATAGTCATCCCACAAACCAGGTCTAAATGTACATGCGTGGCAGACTTAGGTATGTCACAACAACAGTTCTGTTTCTCAATGCCACTTCTCTCTATGTGACTTTTTCTTGTTGCTGTAACAAAATGCCAGACACAAGCAATTCACGAATTTCTTTTGGCTTATTGCTTAAAGATCAGACCATCATGGCAATGCAGGCATGATGGCAAGAGTATGAGGTGGGATGCACAGCCTGGAAGCAAAGTGAAATGAGTGCTGGCTTCCTTCTCTGGATTTAGTCCAAGAGCCCAGTCCACAGAATGGTGATACCCATTGTTAGTGTAGGTCTTTACATAACAATACCTCACAGGGATATTCAGAGGATTGTCTCCCACATAAATATCTACCCTGTCAAGTTGACAGTTTAACTTGCAGATTTCAGGTTTTCATAGTGTCTTTAGGACTAATCTCACATCTCAGTCATGTTTCAGTGTTATGCTCTCTAATCCTTTCAAGTTGTTCTCGGGTTCCTCCAAGTTTCATCCAAGAAAGTGCTTATATTGAAATAATACTGAAACAGAGTGAGCCTCTGTAAACCGTGCAGTTATCTTTCTGTATGACCTATTATTCTGTTGCTCTTCCTGCTCAGTATATCTGCTGTGTTCTCCTTGAACTCCCAGCTTCATCTCTGTAATGCTGCCTGGGTTCCTTTATACCCATCATAGCCTGGTTATTTTATCTGGGTAGGAAGCTGGCTGCTCACAAGGTTTTCTTTGTTCAGTTACTGCTTCTCAGCAAACACTGTTCTTTGTTGCCTATTACATTTTGAATCCTAGAGTAATACGTTTTCTTGAGTATTTTTTATTCTTCGACAATTTTACACAACTATATAATGAGATATGATTACTTACTTTCCTCTCCTGCTTGCTCTACTTTCCCACAATTCCCTTCTTTCCTATCTTTATTTCTTTTTCTTTCTTTCTTTCTTTTTTTTGTATGTGTGATAACCCACAAAGTTAAATTAATGCTGCCCATGAGCACATGAGGGTGGGTCATCTACTGGAATATGAGACACCTACCAGTAGCCACACCCTCAAAGAAGAATAATTCTTCCTTGCCCAGTGGCCATCAACTGCAAATAGCTCCTCAGTAAAGGGTGAAACTTAGCGATCACCTTCTTCTTGTAGGTGACAGTTTTGTTAGTTTGATCTTGTATGGGTGTTTTGCAGGTAACCACAGCTGGTGCAAGTCCATGGCTGCACTGACCTTGTCATGTCTTAAAGACAGCATTTCTCATCAGATTCTCCTTCATTCTTTAGCTCTTTAATTTTTCTAGCCTTCTCTTGCATGACATTTTTTGAGATACAGCAGAGTGGATGAAGGGGTGGGAAGTGGGAGTTGATAAGGGTGTACCATGTAGAGCTGAGCACTGTTTCTTCTCAGAACTTTGACTAACATATCTCTTCACTGACTTTCATCCTTTGCACAGAGAAACTTCTCTGACCAAGGTTGAGGGCAGCTTTCATTCAGGGTCAGATTCAGTCCACATGATTGGTCCGCAGCTTCTTCTGAAGCTACAGTGTGTTGTGCCATTCTCTATGTAGTTATGAGCCTAACCCGTAGATCCAGTCTGTTCCCTGGGTTGAGACCACAATATTTCTGGTCTAATAGTAAATTTTTGGATTATGAAATTTATGTTTACTGACCCCACAAGTTCAGAGACAATAGCTTTCCATCAGGCTGGTTTAATCATGTCTTACCTCTAACCACTCTTTGCTGTAAAATTACATGCCATCAATAAACTATCCAAATTTATTATTTTGTTTTCAATTTGTGTTCATTTGATGACTATTTTGTTCTAAAATTACTATTATTTGGAACTTTCTTGATTTTTTTTGGTGAATTTAGTATAATGGACTAGAGTAGTAGTTTTAAAACTAGCTGTGTTAAACTCTGTCTCTTAATGATAGCATTTCATGTAGCGAAACACACAGAGTGGCTTATGGTTAGTCAGTTGACTAGTTTGCAGTTAGTTGATGAATCCCTCTCAGAGTTAGGACCGATCTTTGGAGAACAGCTGCCAATGGTTTGTCCTGACCTCCAGACACTTTCCATTCATAAAGGCTATGGATGTGGTTACTGATTGCTAGACTTATGTCATGGGATAACTTTCTAATTTGATGTGTTAAAATGAGATTTAGAAATTCATCAGCATAATATATATGCATCACTTTATTATATTTCTACTTATTGGGAATAGCATATTATATTTGCAAAGGCTTTATCAATAAATTACAGTACAAGTATCTGAGCATGAGAATCCCTTTGAAAAGATAGGGACTCTTCAGGCCTGGGATTCGCAAGAGGATAAAGTCATGGAAGGAAAATAATCTGGAAAAGGGTGACTACCAGACCCGGTGTCTTCAAACTTGCAGTCTTTCTACTAGATTTCCATGAGTTATACTCACCAGGGTTAAGAAGGGAATATTATCCCACGAAGCACTTATGATCAAAGGTTTTTTCAGAGACATCACAGGAATTTTAGGTTACTAACAAAGCCAATGGCAACACTTACTATCACTCTGCTGATGGGACAGATATAAAAATATCTTGGGTATTTTAGATTGATGGATCTAATCTTTATATTTGAAAAGATGTCATTATCTCCATTTAACATAGCTGACAACCAAGAGAGGATTAATTTAGAGAGGATTAATTTTTCCAATGAAATGTGTCAGAACTCAGAACAGTATCAAACCCTCAGTTAACAATTTATCCTCAGTTTCACTGTTCCATACGACTTCTAAAAATTGTTGCCTTCATTCACTCCGAAGTGTTTCTCCTTTGAGAAACCATGTCCTGGAAGTGAATTGGAGACTGTGTCACTATAGCCAGTGGAGTAGTCTTCCCAACCACTTGCAGGCTTTCTCCATATTTTATTCGACAAAGGTTCTTTCTTCACATCTGCCCCCAGTTCAAACTTGACTGAGGTTTCTGTCAAATGGAGCTCAAAAGCTCATAATTAAAGCCTTTAGTGGCAATTAATCTCATGTCTTCCTAGAAGCTTATTTTACAGGGTTAAAATTACTTTTAGTATGGTGTATATGTACACCAATATGTATGTGTATACATTTATGTATGTACACACATATACATATATACATATTTATGTTTATACATATACATACTGGTTTATCCTTTAAAGGTCAGATCATCATGGCATTGAAGGCATGGCAGTGGGAGCATGAGGCGGGATGTACAGTCTGGAAGCAAAGTGAAATGAGTGCTGGTGCTCAGCTGGCTTTCTCTTCTGGATTTAGTCCAGGATCCCGACTTATGGAATGGTGGTACCCATTGTTAGTGTAGGTCTTTTCATCTCAACCAGATACCTCACAGGCATATTCAGAGGATTGTCTCCCACATGAATATCTACCCTTTCAAGCTGGCAATCAATATTAACAACCACACTCTCCCTCCTGACATCTTTCAGATTTAATGTTTTCATTGTGTCTTTAGGACTAATCTCACATCCTTTAGGAGAACCTGTGGAAGCTTGTGAGCTTCAAACAAGCAGCAGAAATATTAAGAGAACTTCTCTCAAATAAGACAAAATCTGACATCTGAAGTTATTTTATGACCTTTATATAAACATGCCATGGCATACATATACTTGCATCCATACATGAATGTGCACATGTGTGCATTCTCACACACACGTTTTTCTTCTATTTTTAATCAACTGCTACCCTTTACTCAATACTTTTAAAAAGTTCTCTCTCTCTCTCTCTCTCTCTCTCTCTCTCTCTCTCTCTCTCTCTTTGTGTGTGTGTGTGTTGGTGGCAGCCTCAAACCCAGGGCTTTGTGCTAAACCACAGAGCTATATCCAGGCCCTCATAAATTTTTGTGTTTTTGATCATTGGAGAAAATTCTTACTTTTTAACAGTTTGTATATTCCTTTTTTAAATTTTTTAAGTATGAATCAGGAATTTAAGTTCTTTTAGTTCAATTAGAATGAGAGTTTGCTCTCCTTCAAGAATCCTAGGTTGCTTAATCCCAGCACTTGGGAGGCAGAGGCAGGCAGATTTCTGAGTTTGAGGCCAGCCTGATCTACAGAGTGAGTTCCAGGACAGCCAGGGTTATTCAGAAAAATCCAGTCTCAAAAAACCAAAATAATAATAATAATAATAATAATAATAATAATAATAATAATAATAAAGAATCCTAGGTTGTATACTTCATTAAACACTTCTGATTAAAAGCACTGTACCTTTTGGATTTCAATTCTTTTTTTATATACTGCTTTAAGCCTGATTCGTAGTGTTGGCTTGAGTTTAAATATGTCAAAATGAGCTAATACATATAAAATATTTAAGACCTAGAATATATATAGGATATGTTTTCAATATATATTCTGTATTTTTTCTGTAAAGATCTCTTTCTCTTTCCCTCTCTTTCTCCTTCTTTCTCTGTTTTTCTCTCTCAATGCTAACATGTCAAAATCATTTAGCAAAACAGTGTTTTGTGCCAATGAGAAAATGACAGACATTGATGGCAGTGAGCTGTGAGAGAAGCAGGAAGCCAGCTTTAGCCATGGGATTCCAGGATAGTTATGAGAATCCTAAGCAGTCTGGGGCTTTCCATTAGAAAGACAGCTTACTGTAGTTCTGCGAAATCTAGGGGCTTTCTGATGTTCAGTTTGCCCATGTGAAATGAAAATTAACTACTCTTTCATGAGCATCCTGTGTCAGTTTGTTTGTAGTGCAGGAAATCGATTAAAAAAAAAAGAAGAAGAAGAAAGAAAGAAAAAGATCAGATGGATACAAAATTAGCTAAACAGGAAGCCTGTCTAGCATTTCACACCAGAGTAGCCATTTCCAGGAATTAATGGTTGATTATTTTTTATGTGATATAATAAAACACATATATGAGGACACCCATATTTATTAAACTTCTGAGGCATGTATGTTGAGAAATTAGTATTTTTTAGTATATTAATGCTGACATGTTGATACATGTAATTATGACATGGTTTATCCTTTTCTTTATAGATTTCATTCCAAAATACCTTAACATAATTCTCTTCATTTATATTTCACTTTAGACATATGCATCACTTAAACACCCTGAAAGGAAGGGATGGGTGAAGATCTGATGAAATGCTTGCCTAGAATTTCCAAGGCCCTGATTCAGTTCTCAATTAAGAGAGAGAGAAAAACAGAGAAAGAAAGAGAAAGAGAGGGAGAGAGAGAGAGAGAGAGAGAGAGAGAGATCTTTACCGAAAAAATACAGAATTTATATTGAAAACATATCCTATATACTAGGTCTTAAATATTTTATATGTATTAGCTCATTATGACATATTTAAACTCAAATTTCTTTAAAAATTGCTTAAGGCCACATATCTAATAATTCATAAAAAGTACATTGGCTTACATATTTATTATTTATTTCTTAAATATTGATTTCATGTGTATATAGTCTCAGAGTCTTCAACTCCATTTTACATGGAACATGAATTATATCTTCAGACATAGTAATTTTGTAAGTACTAGAGTTTAATTCCTATAAATATTCAGCAAATGAGTAAATACAGCAATAATTCCTACAATTACATTTTTTTTTACAGGATTTTATCCTCATGAGAGTACACAACAAGCCCCATGGAAACCTCAAGGTGGGGGGCCAAGGCTAACCAGCTTGGAACCCTACTCCACCAATCCTATCCCAGTCATGTCTTCCTGGTGACACAGTCAGCAAAGGTGAGTTGCACATGGTTCCATGAAACCCATGGTCTAACTCTTTGGGCTCAAGAAACTTTGTGGGATCTAAAGAACATCTTGCTCCCCATGGAGGCCTCTGGGGACCCCAAGAACAACCAGATTGGGACATTGCTCAACCAATCTTTTGACAGTGGGATGTGCCTGAGGTACATCCAGCAGAGTCTGACCCTGACCTCCGTTGTCTAGACCAAGGATCCCCCTACCTTCCCATGAAGTCCTGCTGTTATCAGGATCATCAGCCAACATCATGGAAAACCAGCTTACTAAAGGACAGTGTAAGAATACAACCAACAAGGCCAAGGACAGTATGGCACAACCAGAGCCCAGCTATCCTGATACAGTAAACCCTGGATATCCTAATGAAATTGAATATAACAAGATAATTTTAAATCCAAACTTATAAGATGATAGAGGCCTTTAAAGAAGAAATGAATAAATCCTGTAAAGAAACACAGTAAAAGCAAAAAAACAAAAAACAGGTAGAGGCATTAAAAGAGGAAGCAAATAAACATAAAGAACTGCAGGAAAATTCAATTAAACAGGTGAAGGATATGAATAAAACTGTCCAAGACCTGAAAAAGCAATTAGAAGGAATAAAGAAATTACAAACTGAGGCAATCCTGGGGATGAAAAAACTTAGGAAAAAAATAGGAACTACAGATATTACCATCACCAACAGAATACAGGAGATGAAAGGGAGAATCTCAGGTGTAGAAGATATGATTGAAGAAATCAATATATCAGTCAAAGAAAATATAAAATCTAAAAAGTTCATGACAAACATACAAGAAATTTGGGACACTATGAAAAGTCTAAACCTAAGAATAATAGGAATAGAAGAAGATTCCCAGCTCAAAGGCCCAGAAAAACATCTTCTACAAAATTATAGAAGAAAATTTCCATAATCTAAAGAAAGAGATGCCTAACAGTTACAGAAAGCTTATAGAAATAATGATCAGATTGGACCAGAAAAGAAAATCCTCCCATGACATAATAATCAAAACACTAAATATACAGAACAAAGAAAAAAATTTTAAAAGTAGCAAGAGAAAAAGGCCAAGTAACATATAAAGGCAGACAGATCAGAGTTAGACCCGATTTCTCATCTAAGACTATAAAAGCTACAGGGGCCTAGGCAAAAGTCTTGTAAACCCTAAGAGACCACAAATGTCAGCACAGACTACTGTACCCAGCAAAACTTTCCATCACCATAGATGGAGAAACCAAGATATTCCATGACAAAACCAAATTTAAATAACTTGAAGTAGAAACTTCTAGTTTCTTTGGAAAATCAGTTATGCCAAATGATGTTTTGCTGTGGCACAGAAATGAAAGGATGTCTTGCTAAAGCAGACATAAGTGAAGGAGTGTTTGTTAGAGTAAACATGTGAACAGACACATGATGGAGTATAACTACAATCCCACAGACAGTGGGAGAGAGAGCATTGGTTTGGTTTGCTGTGCCTCAATATTCTTTGCTAATGACACATGTGTATTGGTTTGCCTTACATAGCGTTGTTGAGCTCTACTTGTGGTAAGAAATTGAGAAAGACTGCTTGTGACGTTCCTGTTGGAGAGTCTTGTGGTTTCTTCAGGATTGAACTACAGCTGCTGACTCATGCATGGTGTCTGCCTGCCAAGAGGACTGGTCTGAAGCTGCTGGTTCATGTGTGGTGTCTGCCTGCCAAAGGACTGGACTGTAGCTGCTGATTTGTATTTGGTGTTTGCTACAGAACTGAAATTCTGACAAAGAAAATTGATCTTGCCCCCAAAGAACTATTGCTAAACAGGGTCACTTTCGTCACATCTTAATAACTTTTCTTTTCTACTATCTCTGGTAGGTGGTGGGCAAGAGGAGATATTGAACAATTATTAAAAGTAGGTTGCAAAAACTTTATGCCAATATATCTTTCCACTAACTCAGCCTTATGGAGCATAATACAAGAAAAACAATTTCACACCATTAAAACTTGTTGGGAATTGGTTTAGGCTTTGTCTTAAGTCAGCTCCCCAAAGCCACTCTTCCAGACCTAAGAGGCCCTGCTCCCAGCTGGCTTCAATTCATAATAAAGAATTGCCATACAGCCAAAACAGAGGTGGGACTTTCAGAAAGTATGTGTGTGTGTGTGTGTGTGTGTGTGTGTGTGAGAGAGAGAGAGAGAGAGAGAGAGAGAGAGAGAGAGAGAGAGAGAGAAAGGTAGAGTAGGGAAAAGGGAAATCACAATGACTCAGATGAAGAGGGAATTAGATTTAAGTGCTGCAGGACAAAAATCATCCAACAATGTAGGTGGAAAGGGAAAGCAGCCCTATGGGAGGAAGATGCCCAGAAGGTAACAAGACAGCAAGGATAAAATACAGATTTAGAAGGTATTATGCCAAGATATATCGGAGGGGAGAGTATGCAAGCTCAGGGAGGTTTAGAAGTACCCAGCTATTGAGCTAGTCAAGGCAAATCAAAATTAGCTGGTGTGTGTGTGTGTGTGTGTGTGTGTGTGTGTGAGAGAGAGAGAGAGAGAGAGAGAGAGAGAGAGAGAGAGAGAGTCTTTCATTTATGAATCCAGAGACCTCTTGGGCAGGTGCAGCAGTTTAACAAATTAACCACTACAAAAAAAACAATAAAAGAGAAACACACACATACTTGCCCTCCCCCTACACACACACACACACACACACACACACACACACACGCACCACTAGTACCAACATCAAAATAATAGGAAGTGAAAATCTTTGGTAATTAATATCTCTCAATATGAATGGACTCAATCATCCAGTAAAAATATGCAGGCTAACAGAATGGATGTATAAACAGAAGCCATCATTATGCTCTATAAAACAAAACAAAACAAAACAAAACAAAAACACCCCAAAAAACAAAACAACACATCCCAGCAATGAAGATAGTCATTATCTCAGAAAAAGGGTTAGAAAAAGGGTTTTCTAAGCAAACAGGCACAAGAAAAAAGCTGGACTAGTCATTCTAATGTCTAATAAAACAAATTTTCAACCAAAAATAATCAAAGGAGACTGGGAAGGACAATTCAGACCCATTGAAGGAAAGATCCACCAAGAGAACATCTCAATTCTGAACATCTATGCCCCAAATGCAAGGGTATCCACATTGGTAAAAGAAACATTAGTAAAGCTTAAATCACATATAGAACCGTACACAGTGGAGGTGTTGTTTTTTTTTTTTTTTTGATTGGGAGACTTTTTAACAACTATTTCAATGTCTTTAGGGGTTAAAGGACTATTCCAATAGCCACTACAAACAAGGACATCATGAATTTCACTGGTGAATAGACAGAACCTAAAATATCATCCTGAGTAAGGTAACCTAGATTCAAAAGGACATGAATGATATGTACTCACTTCTAAGCAAATATTAACCATAAAGTACAGGTAACAATGTTATAATTGAGAGACCCAAAGAAGGCAAATAACAAGGAAGGACCAAGGGAGGATGGTCGACTCTATCTCAGAAGGGGAAACAAAACAGGTATTGGAGGTCTATGGAAGGAGGGGACTGATTGGGAGAGAGGGTGGGAAGGGACACAGGGTGGTGGGAGGATCATATGTGGGGAGAGCAGAGGAGAGAGAGAGAGGAAGTGTGGGGCAGTCTTTAGGACTTGCCAGAGATCTTGGGTAAGGGAGAAGTCCCAGGGGATCTACAGGGGCAACTCTAGCTGAGACTCCAAGCAGTAGGGGATATGGATCCTGAAGTGGCCGGCTTCCCCCCTAGCAAAGCAGGACTCCCAGTGGAGGGATAATGACAGCAAACTACCCCTCCCCCCCCCCCAAAAAAAAAAAAAACCTTTCAACCCAAAATATGTCCTGCCTACAAGATGTATAGGGACAAGGATAGAGCAGAGACTGATGAAATGGTCAACCAATAAATGTTCCAAATTGAACCGTGGGAAAGAACCAATCCCTGACACTATTAATAGTACTCTGTTATGCTTGTAGACAGGAGCCTACCATAATTGTTTTTTGAGAGGTTCCACCCAGCAGCCAATGGAAAGAGACTCAGAGACCCACAGTCAAACATTAGATGGAGCTTGAGAAGACTTAGGGAAGAGTTGGGAGGGAGATTGAGGAACTCGAGGAGGACAGGGGCTCCATAGGAAAACCAATAGAGTCAACTAACCTACACCCTTGGGGAGGGGAGTTCCTAAAGACTGAATCACCAGTGAAAGAGCGAGCATGGGCTATTCCTAAGCTCCTGGCACATATGTAGCAGAAGAGTAGCTTAGTCCTCAACAAAAGGAGCAGGAGCCCTCCCTGAATCTGTTGCTTGCTTGTCTGTGGATTCTGTATCCCTAAATTGACTGCCTTTCTGGCCTCAGTAGGAGATGATGTGCCTGGTACTGCAGCAACCTGATGTTCAAGGTTGGGGTGGGGTAGCGGGGTGAGGAGTAAGGGTGTTAACTAGAGGGGGGCTCTCCATTCTCAAAGAAGAAGGGAAGAGAGGGATGGGAGGAAGTTATGTGTGGCTCCCCACACATAAAGTATAAGGAGAGAAGGATGATTTGGAGATATAAAGTGAATAAATAAAAAATAAATATATAAAAATAAAAAATGAAATGGGAAAAGAATATAAAACAATATATCTACTATTATATCAAGACATATTCTTGGGACAAGGATAAGGAGATGTTTTAGTAGTTGAACAAACACTATCTGGAATGACCTCTCAATAGTTAAAGGAGTGACCATGTTATTATTGTGTGCTTATGTAAATATCATGTAAATATTAAATAAAATTTTAAAAATTCTCTGGAACAAGCCCTTAGCTACTCAAACTTTCTTTACATATGCCTGTTGAGGTGTAGGCTTTGACTAGCTGAGAATACATTGGTGGCGAAATGGAGGTTCAATTCTGGCATACTGCACTTGGCTCCCTATCTTGTGATCCAAGGCTGGATTTTCCTGCATTGAACCCAAAGTCTGGCACACAAGAAAATATGTACACAGTGACTCCACTATTCAATAACCAGAGAGTTCACCTTCCAAGGCTCATTGTTGGACATCCCAAGTGAAATCTTATAAATGTAATTTTCTATTTGGGGGTAATGACAACTAAGAGTATTCAATAATTTTGAGGAAATAAAACTTTGAAAATGCTGGCAAGAAGGCTAGTGCCCAGAATTACACATATTCTAAAACTATCCAGAAAGATACTGCTCCTTCACCTTCATTTATGCATTTTTTAAAAGAAGGAACTTTGTATCATTAGGCAGTGAGCTTCATGTCAGGACACAGGGTTATGAGAATAAGGCTGTGTTACAGACAGATGTGTGAATTAATGCTTAGAAGTTTGGGCTTTTGAGTGGGGAGGAAATGCTAGGAAATCCTATAACAAAACTTTGCATTTTAAAATTCAGACTGGAACAATCCACCATGCCATAGATGGAGTTTGATGGATGGAAATTGATGTATAGCCTCCTACTGTGTCTCCGGATTTTCCTTTTCCAAAAACCTCTGCTGATTTTTATCAATGCCTCTGCTGCAGTTACATCAGTAAAATCATTCTTCTCAGCATATTTTGACAAGTTACTGTGTAAAGGGAAGATATTCTTGGGCAGGGTTTTCATTAACAGCTATGTTAGATACCTATTATAGTTAGTTTTATCCAGTGCTGAGTTTTGACCCTTTGAAGTTCAAAATGAAGGCCTGAACTTGGCAAACAGGGGCTTAAGCATGGCAAATGTTGAAGTCAGGTTTTGTATTTTTAACTGGTTTCCTTTCCCTTGCTAAAAACTGCTGCATTCCTGAAGCTAGTCCCAAAGGTCCATTTCCTTATTTGGCCACTGATTCACTTGTGAGGCAAAACATCAAAGTCCAACAATCATGATTCATTATTTTGTTAATATGTCCAATCAGAATTTACCAGCTCACCCTAACACAAACTCTCTGTTTGTTAAAAGTCCACTGTTGTAGAAATATGCTCTCTTGCTTTTGTATTTTGCCTTTCTTGCTTGCTTGTATTTGCTGCTGCTTTCTTTGGATCTCTTGTTTGCCCTGTCAAGTTAATAAATCTCTTTTGTGCTGAGAATTTGGTTCATGCATATGTCCTGTACTGATTCCAGAGGACTGACCAACCTTAAATCAAGTTTATCTTAAAATTGTGGGACTGGCTAACCAATGACCAGCTTGAGACCCATGCCTCCAGACAAAGGTTCCAGGAGGCTAAGTTTCTGTGAAACTCTTTGCCTCATGACTGCTTCCAGGCTTTTAAGCCTGTCAAGCAGACTTCATTGGATTGGATGTAGCATGTGTGTACATCAGTCATACTGTGGTTAGAAGGCCCTGATTTTTTTGTTATTCTTCCATGTCGTACCCTTTGGCTGTCACCCTCTTTCCATCTCTTCATCCACAGAGTTCTCTTCATTCCACAGAGACATCAAACATACTGCTGAGTGTTCCAAGGCCTTTCAGTCTTTGAATGTGAGTTTTGCAGTTTGCATGTATATATACCATCTGTGTGCCCAGTACCCATGCTGATTTGCAGAGGGCTGTGGATGGTTATGAGTCACCATGTGAGTCCTAGAAACTAACCAAGCCATCAGTCCTGGCTCCCAGTTTGGCATTTACTATTAAATTTGATTCAAAGTGAGTATTAAATGTTTAAGTCAAATTATGAAGTACAGAAAACCTCTGATAAAAACTGAGCAGAGCACGAGGGTGAGGAAAGTTACACTTGCTTCAGCTCTATAGGCGATCTCAGATCTGCCAGCACACAGACCTTCATAGTCAGTCCTACAGTTAAAGAAAAACCACAGCTTCCTCCGGGGGCCTGGCTGTCCTGTCTTCACACCAGCTACTGGAGAGTCAAAGCAGCTCAGATTCCAAGTAACTATAAGTAGGGCATCCATGGGACCAGAATATGAGTGTTTTGCTTAATTTTATTTTATTCTTCCTGTTTAGTGAAAATCTTTAGTTACTAAGAAGAAGTTTAGAAGACTTCTGAGGAATAATGTGGCAGGATAGGAGGGGAGATAAAATGTTGCAGTAAAAGACAGCTTTGAGGCATTTTCTCTCCAGTGACTTTCTAAGGCAGGACCACTCAGGAAGGCACAGGCTGCAGAGGTGGCAGAGCTGTTGTGACAGGGTCCTACATGCCTACAGCTGCACCCAGGAGCCAGGGTTGTTCCAAAGGCTTCTGTGCACCTTCCTTGCCAGAGGAGAGCTTGCTTCCAGAGAGTGCTCTGGCCCTGGGACTCAGGGGAGAACCCCATTTTCTCTCCAGTGACTTTCAAGGTGAGACCGCTCAGGAAGGCACAGACCACTGAAGTGGCAGAGCAGCTGGGACAGGCTCCTATGGGCCTACATCTGCACCCAGGAGGTGGAGCTGATTAAAGCTGATCCTCAGTCCTCTGTGCACTGGTCTTGCCAGGAGAGAGCTGGTCTCCCAGGAGTGCTGACACAGGCTTACAGACTCACAGGAGGAACAAGCGCCAGCCAGAGACAGCAAGAACATCTAACACAAGAGATTACCAGAAGGTGAAAGGCAAATGAAAGAATCTTACCAACAGAAACCAAGACTACTTCCCATCATCTGAACCCAGTACTTCCACCACAGTGAGTCCTGGATACCCCAACACACCAGAAAAGCAAAATTCAGACTTCAAAACATATCTCATGATGCTGGTAGAGGATTTTAAGAAGGAAATAAATAACTCCCTTAAAGAAATACAGGAGAATACAGGTAAGCAGATAGAAGCCCTTAAAGAGGAAACACAAAAATTCCTTAAAGAATTACAGGAAAACACAAACAAACAGGTGAAGGAATTGAACAAAACCATCCAGGATCTTAAAAACAGAAGTAGAAACAATAAAGAAATCACAAAGGGAGACAAATATGGAGATAGAAAAACTGGGAAAGAAATGAGGAGTCACAGATGCAAGCATCACCAACAGAATACAAGAGATGGAAGAGAGAATCTCAGGTGCAGAAGACTCCATAGAAAACATAGATACAACAATCAAAGAAGACACAAAATGCAAAAAAATCTTAACCCAAAACATTCAGGAAATCCAGGACACAATGAGAAGACCAAAACTAAAGGGCCAGTAAATATCTTCAACAAAATTATTGAAGAAAACTTCCCTAACCGAAAGAAAGAGGTGCCCATGAACATATAAGAAGTCTACAGAATAGGAAATTGATTGGATCAGAAAAGAAATTCCTCCTGTCAGATAATAATCAAAACACCAAATGCATAAAAAGAAAGAATATTAAAAGAAGTAATGGAAAAATGTCAAGTAATATATAAAGGCAGACCTATTAGAATTACACTAGACTTCTCAACAGAGACATGAAAGCCAGAAGATCCTGGACAGATTTCATACACACCCTAAGAGAACACAATTTCTAGCCCAGACTACTATACTCAGAAAACCTCTCAATTACCATAGATGGAGAAACCAAAGTATTCTATGACAAAAACCAAATTTACACAATATCTTTCCATGAATTCAGCCTTTCAACAGATAAAAAAGGGAAAACTCGAACACAAGGAGGGAAACTAGGCCCTAGTAAAAGCAAGAAAGTAATCTTTGAACAAACCTAAAAAAAGATAGGCACATGAACAGAATCCCAACTCTAACAACAAAAATAACAGGAAGCAACAATTACTTTTCCTTAATATGTCTTGATATCAATGGACTCAATTCCCCAATAAAAAGACATAGACTAAGAGACTGGCTATGTAAATAGGACCAAAAATTTTGCTGCATACAGGAAACCCATCTCAGGGACAATGACAGACACTACTTCAGAGTAAAAGGCTGGCAAACAATTTCAAAAAAAAAAAAATGGCCCCAATAAACAAGCTGGAGTAGCCATTCTAATATCAAATAAAATCGACTTTCAACCTAAAGTTATCAAAAAGCACAAGGAGGGACACCTCAAAATTATCAAAGTTAAAATCTACTAAGATGAACTCTCAATTCTGAACATCTATGCTCCAAAAACAAGGGCATCCACGTTCATTAAAGAAACTTTACTAAAGCTTAAAGGGCACATTGTACTGCACACAATGATAGTGGGAGACTGCAACACCCCACTCTCATCAATGGACAGATCCTGGAAACAGAAACTAAACAGAGACACAGTGAAACTAACAGGATTTATGAAACAAGTGGATTTAACAGATATCTATAGAACATTTTATCCTAAAACAAAAGAATATAAAAGGTGCTTCTTCTCAGCACTTCATGGTATCTTCTACAAAAGTGACCATAAAATTGGCCACAAAACAGACCTCAACAGATACAAAAATATTGAAATTATCTTATGTATCATATCAGATCACCATGGACTAAGGCTGATCTTCAATAATAACATAAATACTAGAAGGCCCACATATATGTGGAAGTTGAATAACACTACTCAATGATAACTTGGTCTAGGAAGAAGTAAAGAAAAAAATTAAAGACTTTTTAGAGTTTAATGAAAATGAAGCCACAATATACCCAAACTTATGGGACACAAAGAAAACAGTCCTAAGAGGAAAACTCATAGCTCTCAGTGCCTCCAAAAAGAAACTGGAGAGAGCATATACTAGCAGTTTGACAGTGTACCTAAAAGCTCTAGAAGAAAAGGAAGCAAATTCACCCAAGAGGAGTAGAAGGCAGGAAATAATCAAACTCAGGGCTGAAATCAACCAAGTGGAAACAAAAAGAACTATTCAAAGAATCAACCAAACTAGGAGCTGTTTCTTTGAGAAAATCAACAAGATAGAAAAACCCTTAGTCAGACTAACAAGAACAGTATCCCAATTAACAAAATCATAAATGAAAATGGACATAAAAACAGAATTGAGGGAAATCCAAAAAACATCAGATCCTACTACAAAAACCTATACTCAACAAAACTGGAAAACTTAGATGAAATAGATGGTTTTCTAGACAGATACCAGGAACCAAAGTTAAGTCAGGATCAGATTAACAATCCACACAGTCCCATATCCCCTAAAGAAATAGAAACAGTCATTTATAGTCTCCAAACCTGGCCTGGCAGTGGTGGTGCACACCTTTAATCCTAGCACTTGGGCGTCAAGGCAGGCAGATTTCTGGGTTCAGGGCCAGCCTGGTCTACAAAGTGAGTTCCAGGACAGCCAGGACTATAAACCCTGTCTCAAAAAAAAAAAAAAAAAAAAGACCCAAAAAAGTCTCAAAATCTAAAAATTCTAGGACCAGATGGGTTTAGTGCAGAGTTTTATCAGACCTTCAAAGAAGACCTAATACCAATACTCCTCAAACTATTGCACAGAATAGAAACAGATGGTACTCTACCCAATTCGTTCTAGGAAGTCACAATTACTCTAATACCTAAACCACACAAAGACCAAACAAAGAAAGAGAACTTCAGACCAATTTTCCTTATAAATATAGATGTAAAAATACTCAATAAAATTCTCGCAAACCAAATCCAAGAACACATCAAAATGATCATTCATCATGATCAAGTAGACTTCATCCAAAGGATGCAGGGATGGTTCAACATACATAAATACAACAACATCATCAACTATATAAACAAACTCAAAGGGAAAAAAAAAACCCTTGATTATCTCATTAGATGCTGAGAAAACATTTGACAAAATCCCACACCACTTCATGATAAAAGTCTTGGAAATATCAGGAGTTCAAGGCCTATACCTAAACACAGTAAAAGCAATATACAGCAAACCAGTAACCAACATCAAACTAAATGGAGAGAATCTTGAAGCAATCCCACTAAAATAGGGATTAGACAAAGCTGCCCACTTTCTCCCTACCTATTCAATATAGTACTTGAAGTCCTAGCCAGAGCAATTAGACAACAAACAGAGATCCAAGGGACACAAATTGGAAAGGAAAAAAATCAAAATATCACTATTTGCAGATGATATGATAGTATACATAAGTGACCTCCACAATTCTACCATAGAACTCTTAACCCTTATAATAGGCAACTCCAGTGATGTAGCTTGATATAAAATTAACTCAAAAAAAAAAAAAATCAGTGGCCTTTCTCTACACAAAAGATAAACAGGCCGAAAAAGAAGTTAGCAAAAGAACACCCCTCAGAATAGTCACAAATAATATAAAATTACCTTGGTTTGACTCTAAGTAAAGAAGTGAAAGATCTGTATGATAAGAACTTCATATAATAAATAAAATAAATCTTTAAAAAAAAAGATCTTCAAGTCTCTGAAGAATGAAATTGAAGATCTCAGAAGAAGGAAAGACCTCCCATGATCATGGATTGGCAGGATTAATATAGTAAAAATGGCCAACTTGCAAAAAACAATCTGCTGCTTCAATGCAATCCCCATTAAAATTCTAACCCAATTCTTCACAGAGTTAGAAAGGACAATTTTCAAATTCATCTGGAATAACCAAAAACCTAGAATAGCAAAAATTATTCTCAATAATAAAAGAACTTCTGGTAAAATCACCATCCTTGAACTTAAGCTGTACTACAGAACCATTGGGATAAAAACTGCATGGTACTGGTACAGTGACAGACAGGTAGGTCAATGGAATAGAATTGAAGACCCAGAAATGAACCCACACACTTATGGTCACTTGATCTTTGGCAAAGGAGCTAAAACCATCCAGTGGAAAAAAGACAGCATTTTCAACAAATGGTGTTGGCTCAACTTGTGGTTACCATGTACAAGAATGTGAATCCATGTATTCTTATCTCCTTGTGCAAAGCTCAAGTCTAAGTGGATCAAGGTCCTCCATATAAAACCAGAGACACTGAAATTTATAGAGGAGAAAGTGGGGAAAAGCCTAGAACATATGGGAATAGGGAAAAAAATTCCTAAACAGAACATCAATGGCTTGTGCTGTAAGATAAAGAATTGACAAATGGGACCTCATAAAATTGCAAAGCTTCTGTAAGGCAAAGGAAACTGTCAAGAAGACAAAAAGACAACCAACAAACTGGGAAAAGATCTTTACCAATCCTAAATTCAATAGGAACCTAATATCAATATTATAAAGAACTCAAGAAGTGAGACTCCAGAGAACCAAAAAACCCTGTTAAAAAATGGGGTACAGAGTAAAACAAAGAATTCTCAACCAAGGAATACCTAATGGTTGAGAAGCACCTAAAAAAAATTCAACATCCTTAGTCATTAGAGAAATACAAATCAAAACAACCCTGATATTTCACCCACACCAGTCAAAATGGCTAAGATAAAAAACTGAGGTAACAGCAGATGCTGGCGAGGATGTTGAGAAATAGGAACACACCTCCATTTCTGGTGGGATTGCAAGCTGGTACAGCCACACTGGAAATCAGTTTGGAGCTTCCTCAGAATATTGGACATAATTCAGCAATATCACTCCTGGACATATACCCAGAATATGCTCCAACATGTAATAAGGACATATGCTCTACTATATTCATAGCAGCCTTATTTTTAATATCCAGAAACTAGAAATAACTCAGATGTCTCATCAAAGAAATGGATACAGAAAATGTGGCACATTTACACAATGGAGTATGCAGCTATTAAAAACAATGAATTTCTGACATTTTTAGAGATATGGATCGATCTGGAGGATATCATCCCGAGTGAAGTAACCCAATCACAAAAAAACGCATATGATATGCACTTACTGATAAATGGATATTAGCCCAGAATCTCGGAATACCCATGATTCAGTCTGCAAAACACATGAAACTCAAGAAGAAGAGTGGGTGGGCAGGGGAGCAGGGAGGGGGAGGAGGGAGGGGACTTTTGGAATAGCATTTGTCTTAGCCAGGGTTTCTATTCCTGCACAAACATCATGACCAAGAAGCAAGTTGGGGAGGAAAGGGTTTATTCGGCTTACACTTCCATACTGCTGTTCACCACCAAAGGAAGTCAGGACTGGAACTCAAGCAGATCAGAAAGCAGGAGCTGATGCAGAAGCCATGGAGGGATGTTCTTTACTGA